>PVHX01011239.1:0-65363 GCA_004024805.1 Geosciurus inauris
TTGGCATCTCTGTCTTCACATTGTGTCTGTCTTCTTTATTGTCTTAACCTTTGAGTCAGATTCTACTCAGCTCTGCATGTAGACCTGTTGATCATTTGAGAAATGTTTTGCCCAAAATCATCACATAGTGTAGTGGCACCCCCTCCTGCACAGAAAATCTTAATTAAGCTTCTCTAGAAATCTACACCATAACTGATCTTAGGACTATCAGCAAAAGATTCTCTACAAGAGTTCAATGTAGTTAAAGTTACTATTTCCTGTTGCTTTATCTTACTTGGCCACCGACCTGAAAGAGATCAGCACTCCAGGTGCTGAACACCCCTTTAACAGTTTTTTTTTTTTTACAAATATTTATAGACTATCTAGTATGGTAACAATATAATAGGTTATAGAAATATATTTGCAAATACAAAGCGTGGTAGGAAAGACAAGTCCTTAACAAGGCCTCTGGCCTTGGGCCTGAGCTTCACAGAGATGTTTACAATTTCAGAGATAAGATGTTACTAATTGGGCTCCATGGTAACAGTTGGCAGGGGCTATTACCAAGGGGAGAAGAAGCTCTCCCTTCTCAGGTGCTGTCCTTGAAGGATTAGCTTGCCCAGAACAGTAAAAGAAAAAGCTGCTTTTGTGTGAATTTCTGCAGACTATGAACTTCTGAATCCCTCCCCTTACACATTGGGTATAAAGTTCTGAAACTGCCTGAACTCGGGGTTCAGGGGATTCATTGATTACAGCAAAAACGTTACCCTTTGAACTGATTGCAGTCAAATAAAAACTGCTACCTGCTGTCTTCAGTGTCTGCCTCGTCTGTCTCTACTAAAATAGGGTTAATTTGAACTAACTTGCCTAGTCTCTCTTCCTACTCTTTAATGCTAAAGACACCTGCCAGCTGCCATGACCAGAAACACCAGACCATGAAAGGAATGAAAAGAGGTAGTACCCAAGTTCCTGGAAGATCTTCACCTAATCCCCCCCCCAAAGACATCAACATTCTCTCCCTTTTATTGGGCTATCTCTCACCCTCATCATTCCTATATTGTATCTATACCTCCTCAAGTCCCTGGAGTTGAGATACCGATTTTTAAGCAAAGGTCCCTTTTCTCCATTCTTTGACCACTGAATAAAGCCTTTCTTTCTCCACAACATGTGTCTCTCAGACACTGGTTTTTCCATGAGATGAGCCTTTGGACCTGTTTGGTAATACCTTCTAAGCACTTATTAAATCAGACAATCTGTGTCAAATACTTGGCATATAAACGCTCAATATATGTTAGCTATCGTAATATTGAATATTGGGAACTTTTCATTTATCAATTCATTAACTTGGTCAGACGTTTATTGCAGCTTTTTT
This sequence comes from Geosciurus inauris, assembly GCA_004024805.1. Lineage (NCBI taxonomy): Eukaryota > Metazoa > Chordata > Mammalia > Rodentia > Sciuridae > Geosciurus > Geosciurus inauris. The sequence continues at coordinate 1,352 of PVHX01011239.1, forward strand.
TGTGCATGAGCAGAGAACTGTGGTGGTGATGAGGGTAAAACAGGCTCATCCCTGTTATAGATTTTACTGTCTACCACAAGAGATACTGTTTATTAGCAAGAGAAAACACACATAAATATGTAACTTCAAACTGGGAAAGGTTGTGTGAAGGAAAATAGCGGAAGCCTTATGAATGTCTGAAAGGGATATTGAGCTAGTCCAGGGAGAGCTTCTTGGAGACCAGGGTGTAGCTCAGTGGTAGGGCACTTGCCTAGCATGTGAAAAGAGCCTGAGTTTGATCCCTAGTACTGTAAGACAGAGACAAACTTGGCATTAACTGAATACTTACCACCAGTGTATTAGTTTGCTAACAAAGTACCACAGTCCAAGTGGTTTAAATAACAAATTTATTTTCTAAAAAATTTGGAGGTTAAAATCCCAATATCAAGGTGTCATTATTATCTTGAGGTCTCTGTTCTTGGCTTGGCTGTCTTCTCTCTGCATCTTCAAGTGGAATTTCCTCTGCATCACATTGCATTAGAATCCACCCTAATGACCTCATTTTTACTATATTGCTTAAGACCCTATCTCTAAATACAGTCATACTCTGGAGTGCTAGGGGTTAAGATTTCAATGTAAGAATTTTGTGGGGGCACAACTCTGCCCATTACAGTCAGGTACTAATCTATACTCACGTGCAATGTTTTATAGTAATCCTATTGTTAACTTAATTTTATGGAGAATAAAACTGAGGTACAGTATCTTTTTAAAAAATTTTTATTGTTCTTTTTAGTTATACATGACAGTGGAATATATTTTTACAAATTATACATACATAAGAGTATAACCTCCCATTCTTGTGGTTGGAGGTACAGTATCTTGACTGTACGATATGTGTAGGGATGGAGTCCCCCCAAGTGTGAACTACTTAAAACAGATGAGTATGTATTTGTACGGTAAGAATGGAACAGGTGAGCTGCATGCCATGCTGGGTTCCACAATGGCAACAGAAAAGTTCAGAATTTCAGTTCTCTTAGGATAAAGGTTTAATCTTGGTCTGTCACTCTGGTAGCCTGAAGTGGAGAAATTACAATTCAGCATCAAAACGTGAATTGAAAAAGTAAGGCCCAGCAGCTTTGCCTATTTTAAATAGCTTTAGTTACATATAACTAACTTTAAAATTCACCCCTTTCAATTGTACGATTTTTATTGATAATGAAACCATCCCCACGATCCTGTTTGGGGACATTTCCACCACATCGAAAAGATTCCCTTGTACCCATCTACTATCAATCCCTGGCCTGTTCCCACTCAGACCTAGGTTTACTTAGGCATTTATGTGAGTTTCATTGAGTCGAAATGACCTTACAGACCCAAGTTAACTCTCAAATGAAAGCCAGGACTGGACTCGCAATGAATAAGGGGAATATATATTCATCAGTGCATCTTAGTATATGTTGGCTCGCTGTGTGTGAAGAATCGCTTTATTCCCTGAGGAAAAACAGTTTGCCTGCCTTTATGATCTAAATGGGTCAAAAGCTGTAAGCGCCCGCCTCTGCACCCTGCGAGCGCGCTCTGTTTAGGACTTGCGCTCACTGCACGTGCCAGGACTTAGACCAGTCAATACCCCGTGCGCCTGCGCAGCTTTGTAAGCGCCCATTAACAGGTAACTGAAATCCCTGTCTCGAGAACTATGGGCTCCGCTGTCCGAACACCGCGGTTTCGGATGTGAGCGCCGATCAGTGACACTCAGAGAACCCCACCTGGCCTGGCAACACCCCACCCCCTCGCTTCCACTACCGGAACTCTCAAGGCACACCCACATTAGCAAGCCGCTCCCCAGGGCAGCTAGGGAAGCATTCTCTCCTTTAGCCACACCCAGGCCGTTTCTCCTTGGTCGGCTAAGGGTTTAACCCCGCCCCCTTGAGACCACGCCAGCAGCCACGTATCACGTTTCTACGTGTCTCAGCCTGAAAGCGGAAGTTACGCAAGACTCGCGAGCTCGGTTGCGTCTCTAAGGATATAGGCCGCTGGAGCGAAGGGGGAAAGCAGACGGCATTGGAAGGCGCCGGAAGTGGGCGCGTTGGTAAGGGGTGGGAGAGGGGTTGCTGAGGCAGAGCCCTCGGCGTAGCGGCCGCCTAGGTAAGGCGTCCTTTCGCCCCTTTGCGAGTCCCTGGCCGTCTCTGCTCCTCAGCCAAATATGGACTTCAGGGAAATTCTCCTGATAGCTTCCAAAGGACAAGGTGTCAACAATGTGCCGGTAAGTAGCAGGCGGGGTATTAGGTAGGAGACTCTAGTCTTCAAGTTCAGAATGTGTGGCCCATGGAACTTCAGACAGCTGCCTCGCCGCCCCGGGAGAGGAAAGACTTGGATGTCTTACTTCCTTTTCTCGGGATAAAGAGGAGCTTGGGATGCGAAGAAAGCCGTCTCGTGAGGAGTTTTGCCAGCTTAGTTACCCCTGCAACAAGGACTTTGCAGTTTGTGTGCTTCGGAGTTGCTGGAAAGCCAAGGAGTGATGGGCGCCTGGCGCTTAGTGCAATCTAGCGATAATAGTTTCAGGCTTCGGCATAACTTTAAGAGCAAAGGTTGAGGAGGAAGAATGTATGTAGGGGACTTAAGGGGCTTTAGGATCTCGGCTTGATAGCCTTTTGAGTGGCTTTTCGACGATCTTCGGGTTAAACATTTATTTCTTGAACGAGTTGTCTGATTTGTGGCCCCACCCACTGAGCCTACGGGGTGATTATCACTTGCTAAGGGGGAGGGGGAGTATCATCTATGTTTTGGAAGAGAGCTTGAGCAAATTCCGCGAAATCTGGGCCAACAGAAGGGGGGGGGGTTGGTTTCAGCTTCCGTTTACCTGTGCACTTGCACACTGTCTTTGTTTGAAATCTAGTTCCCACTTACTGAGATGTTTGCGAATTCGCTGAAATTCGCAGACCTGTTAAGGTTGAAAGCCAAAGACCAAGGTGGTGGAGTGCCTGGTTTGTGAGGTTGTAGCTGTTTTGCATAAACTAATCATTTCTGGATCCTCAGATGACACCCACAGCACAGCTGTAAACTGATAAATTGCATTGTGATACCTGCGGTTTGAGCAGTGAGGTGTGGAACTTAAATCATCTCTTCCAAAGTCAGTTCAACTGGAATTTATTGACCTCTTATTATGTACTCTGAATTTCCTGGATTTTTAAAAATGAAATTTTTTATCTTCTGCCCCTTGTCTTGTTGAATCTGGCCGTTTCTTTTACCCTTTTGAAAATATTGATCTGAGGATAACAAAATAATAAGTAAAGAACTGTATAATATATGTGATATTACATATAAACATATATAACATAATATGTACATATGTATGCAATATATGTATATGTGTACAATATCACATGTTGTACGTATGGTGTAAATTTTTTTCCTAGTCATTCCCCATCCCAAGTACTCAGAATAATCAGTCCCCTAAACTGAGTCATAAACCCTGCATATTGAAGTTATGGGATCAAACTGTGAACAACAGAATTACTTTATGCCTCTGTAAATTTTCTAGACAAGTCAATTTTGGGTCTGGTAACTCTTCATCTCTGCATAATTTGGTTCATTTTTTATTCTAGATCCTCCTGAATTTCAATTAAGGTCAAAGATTGATAATACTAGCTTTGATAATTAGGAGTGTTCTGTATAAGAATCAAGAACCAAGTTAGTCATTTCTTATTTTAAAAGCCAATGGCTGCTGGGAGAAGAGCAAGTAAATAATTCTAGAGGAGAAAACTTCAAAATATGTGTGCATTTCAAGATCCATCTATAATTGCAATCACAAAGTGAAAAAGGGTAAATTGTTGAAGTAATTTAAATTTTAATAGATGAGTAGCAGTTGTATATTTTATGAATCATACTTCTCTTTTGTCCCCCCCAAAATTAATAAACCTAGAAGTCTGATTTTGTTAGTAGCATTAAAATCCCTATCTTTTTACATGAAATGAAAGTCACAAAAAAGAAACTAACACAACAAGTTAAATTTAACCCAGGGCATTCCCCCATCCCTTGCCGCCGCCACCTTGTACTGAGGATTGAACCCATGGGTGTCCTCCCACTAAACTACATCTTCTTCTTTATTTTTATTTCAAGGCAGGATCTCACTAAGTTGCTCAGTCTGGCCTCAAATTTGCAGTCCTGCTTCAGGTTCCAAGTAGCTGGGATTACAGGCATGTGCCACTGCACTTAGCTAATCCATGATCTTGTTTTAACTTCATTCATCTGTTTGCTTTCACTTTCTTTATCAGCTCAAAATAATTTGGACACTTGCAAACATATAGAATTTTAAGGTATTCCCATGTCCTTACCTCATATCCCTCGTATTTTATATATATTAACAAGAGCTACATTTATGTTTATTTTATAAATTTTTGTATGTATATGTGTGTATATATTTTATATGCATTGTATGCATATGTATTATATACACTATATATGTGTGCATATATACTTGTTGTTGCAGTGCTGGAGATGGAACCAGGGTCTCACATGCTAGGCTATTACACTCTATCACTGAGCTCTACCCCTAGCCCCTCATATAGTTCTAAAAGAAAGAAATATTGATGATAGAAGTCTCTACACTTCCTGCTTTAAAAAAAAATACAACAGATTACACAGTGTAGCAAATTAAGTAACTTCATAAAATACCATCCAAGTCAAGATGCATTTTAAGATCGATGCACACACAACACCTCTGTGACATACATATAACCTGTTTGACCTAAACTTAATTGACTAATGGTCTGGGAACCACAGGTGATTTGTAGTAACTGACAACAAGGCTTACATCCTGTTCTACTGCTTAGTTCTTTCCCTCCTTTTAGCTGTCTTCTCCCCTCATCTTCTATGTGGATCCTATCAGAGTTGGCGCTCATTTTAGTCTTCAGAGTTCTTAGGTGAGACCTTGGCTACTCAAAGGAAGTCTGATAACTAAGTGATTAGACTAAAATCTAAATCACCTGTACATCAACTTTAGACTTGTATTTTTATACAAATATTTTAGTATGCCTGTTTTTAAATATTTCTGTTTTTTTATTTTTTAGTTGTAGATGGACACAATATCTTTATTTTTTATGTGATGCTGAGGATCAAACCCAGTGCCTCATGCATGCAAGGCAACTGAGCTACAATCCCAGCCCAGTATGCCTGTTTTTTAAAAATATTTTTTAGTTGTAGATGGACACAATATCTTTATTTTATTTATTTTTATGTGGTGTTGAGGATCGAACCCAGTGCCTCACACATGCGAGGCAAGCGCTGTACCATTGAGCTACAGTCCCAGCCTTAGTATGCCTGTGTTTTAACTTCAACCTTCCACATGAAATCAGGTGTGGAATTTTATACGTATGGTATTATGTCAGTGCTTAAAAAATTTGGGGTTTTTTTTGGTGGGGAGGGGGTTACCGGGGATTGAACTCAGGGGTCCTCAACCACTGAGTCACATCCCCAGCCCTATTTTGTGTTTTTTTTTGTTTTGTTTTGTTTTTTGTTTTTTTTAAATTTAGAGACAGAGTCTCACTGAGTTGCTTAGCCCCTCGCCATTGCTGAGGCTGGCTTTGAATTCGTGATTCTCCTGTCTTAGCCTCCCAAAGTGCTGGGATTATAGGCGTGCACTACCATGCCCAACAAAAATTTGGGTTTTGAAACATTTTAGATTTTCAGATTAGGGATGCTCAACTTGTACTAATATTTCCTGAATCATTTCCATTTCCTTCCTTCCATCCTTCCTTTTGTTTTTGGCAGCACTCTTATGATTGAGCTATATCCCTAGCCCCTTATTTCTTTTTAAGAGAAATATATAGGTGGAATTGCATCATGCATGGGTGTCATTTCCCAGTAGAAACTGAATACAAAATAACAGCTGATCAAGGTGATGTAACTAATCATTGTCACTGGCTCTATGTTTATTTAAAGGAGAAAAGATACTTTTGGTAACCTTACACTGGATTTTTCTCTGGTTTTCAATAGCAAAAGGTAGTTGTCTCATTATGATAGAATGGTACAGCTTAGAATATGGATTCTTGTAAGTTTCACATAGCCATAGTTGATGGCTTATAATACATGAGACAAATTATATGGTCCTTCTCACGGAGAAGATATAGAAGCTCTGGTGTGCACCCCACCCCAAACCAAAAGGTGAAAAGCAAGTCTTCATGTGGTACGAGATTTATGAGGTTTTGGGGGTCTACAGTCTTGTCCCTCTAGTACGAGAACCAGGTACTAGAAGTGGAGTTAGGGACTTTCACTGAGCTGACAAATTCAGATGTCTTTAGGGGCCAGATAGATTCTGTATTGTAACACTTCCCCTCCACACACACATACTGCAGCCCCTGTAAGCTCCAGTAGTCAAACCCAGGGCCTTGTGTGTATGCTAGGCAAGCACTTGCTAAAACCCCAGCCTTGATGTAACTTCTTGAAGTAGAGGATATAAAATAATGGGCTCTAAGCTCTATGTATTCAAAAGAGAGTCTATGACTTTTTATAGTAGGGTTTCCTTTTAAAGAACAGTGCGGGCTAACAAAAATGTCTTTGCAGGAAACTTTCCAGTGGGTAATATTTGATCTATAATGGATTATAACTGGATGGCTCCCTTCTTGGATCTGAATATGACTAGTACCTGGGGCAGCTCTCGGTCTCTAACCTAGAGCAGTACGTCTCAACCAGTGATTTAGGGAGAGGGTTTCTTAAAAACTACTGTCCACATTATCCCCACAAAGATTGTTTCTTGTCTTCCCTCGTCATAACCTAGAGAATCTATCTCTGAATAGTAGTAGTAATAATAATATTTATAATTTTTACTTTGTGCCAGGCATTGTTCTAAGCATTTTATGTATTAACTTAATCACCATAATCATCATCTAAGGGAGGTTATTTTATTGATAAGGTAACTGAGGCCCAGAGAGGTGAAGGAACTTGCCTAAGGTCACACAGCTAATAGTTGCTAGGTCAGTTATGACAAGGGCAGAGAATCTAATCCAGGCAGTCTGGCTCCAGAGTTCTTGCTCTTAATCGTGACTTTGAGTTGAATGAGAGAAGTGTATTGGTGGTAAGAAAGATTGTCATCTATATAGCCTGAACTCATCCAGCTCCCTGTCTCAATTCTTGTTTGATATTGCTTTTGAAAATAACCCTTGGTGTTTTGTTCTGTTGTTGTTGTTTTTGATACTAGGGATCGAACTCAGGGGCACTCTACCACTGAGCTACATCCCCCATCCTTTTTTATTTTATTTTGAGACAGGATCTCACTAAGTTGCCAAGGCTGGCCTCACACTTGTGGTCTTCCATCCTCAGCCTCCTGAGGCAGGCATGCATCACCATGCATAGCACTCTTGTTTTTTTTAAAAACTGACATTCTTAGTGTACAGTACAATCTGAGGGAAGAGAAATTTAAACCAACACCATTTAAAAACTGGTGGCTAGAGGAATATTTATGGCCTCTTTGGGAGAGTGCCATCCTGATGAACAGAAATGAGTCTGAGAGTGAAGGAAGATAAGATAGAAGTTCAGTTGTACACTTGTCTGAGGTAATGACATCCAAGAGACAGGTGGAAATTAAGGAATGTCACATGAGATTGAAGTTAGAGCTAAGATGAAAGTGTTGGAGTTAAATGAGAAGTGAAGCATGTTATAGTGAGAACACTTTGGACCTGAGTCAGGAGACCTGCTACAAACTGTATAATTGCTCACAAATACAGTTATCTTTGGGGGGGGGGAGGAGTTTGTGTACCAGGGATTGAACTCCGGGGCACTCGACCACTGAGCCACATCCCCAGCCCTATTTTGTATTTTTATTTAGAGATAGGGTCTCACTGAGTTGCTTAGTGCCTCACTTCTACTGAGGCTCGCTTTGAACTCTCGATCATCTTGCCTCAACCTCCTGAGCGGCTGGGATTATAGGTATGCACCACTGCACCCGGCTCAGTTATCTTTTTTGGGTCATTTCTAAAATAGAGTTGGACTAGAAACTCTTAGAGGTATCTACTTAATATTACATTTTATAATCAGATATGTTTTTGTAAACCCAGTAACAGTAAATTTTACGTATAACCTCATAGCAATTGTGAAGAGCATGCATTGGGGGTGTTTTAATTTTTACCCTTTTTAGTCATCCAGCTAAGTTAGCCTAATGGAAACAATTGTTTTCCTACATTCGTTCCCTGGTTGTGATGTTTTGAAAAGATGTTTGAAATTGTGTGGTGTTTATTAATGTTAAGGTTGTATTCTTTGAATACTTCAAACTCCTAATTCTAACCAATAACACTCTAGTTTATGTAAAATCATCGCAAAATTTTTATTTTCTACAGTTACAACACTGCATTATCTCCTGGTAAAGTACAGCTTTCAAGGGGAGGATTGACTACTGGTTCCAATATAACACATTTCATAAATACATATTTCCAGACTGAAAGCTCCTTTTTTATTCTCTTCTCTGTTTTTGGTACCTGGGATTGAACCTAGAAACACTTAACCACTGAGCCACATCTCCAGCCCTTCTTTTTACTTTTTATTTTGAACAGCCTAAGTTGTGAAGGGCCTTGCTGAGGCTGGCTTTGAACTTATGATGCTCCTGCCTTAGCCTCCCAAGCCACTGGGATTATAGGCATGTACCACCATGCCCAACTGAATGCTCCTTATTTTCACAATCTCACCTTGACAGTACAGTTTCAGGAACATATGTGTCAGGAACACGTATGTTTTAAAGTGGATTGATATTTTCTAGTTATTTTGGCTGTAGAATTGCGAATTTTGGCAAAATTTCTGATGGTATATTTAAATAGTACAAATGCTGTCATTGTGGATCATTCATTGGGGTTCCGCAGAATGACAGAGTTGGCTTGCAGTGTAATAGAATAGATATGCTTAGAATAAAAGAAACTCTTGTCCAGCTGCTTTTCCTGAAGCTCAGACAATGAAGCAGCCTTGTGTCTTGAATCAGATTTAGAATTGATGGGTACATCTTGATGTACTGTTGCTAGAGCTACATATGACCATCTGATGCAGAGTAAAGTGCCAAATAGTTCTTCTCCCTTATTAAACAGAATATAATGTACTCTGAGCCTGAGACATTTTTTTTTTAACATCATTCTTACTAGGCACAGTGGCACACACCTGTAATCCCAGTGATTTGGGGTGCTGAGGCAGGATGATCACAAGTATGAAGCCAGCCTCTGCAATTTGGTAAGACCCTGTCTCCAAAAATAGAAAGCGCCAGGAAAGTAGCTCAGTGGTAAAGTACCCCCGAGTTCAACCGCTAGTACCAAAGAAAGAAAGCAGTTGATCTCTTCTGATCTACCCCTGTGGGAAGTGATCTTATAAATGTTCTATTACTATAAATCTTTTGAGTGTAACCTTCCTTTGAGAGGTCTTTCCAGCTCAATATTAAGATTTGTGGTCGGGGCTGGGGTTGTGGCTCAGTGGCAGAGCACTTGCCCAGCATGTGTGAGGCCCTGGGTTCGATTCTCAGCACCACATATAAATAAATCAATAAAATAAAGGTCCATCAACAACTAAAAAAAATTTAAAAAAAAAAAAAAAAGATCTGTGGTCATATACCCAAGAGAAATTTAAACATATCCACATAGAACTCGTACACAAATATTCACCAGCAGCATCGTTTATAATAGTAGAACCAATCCAAATGTCCAGCTGATAAGTGGATAAGTAATAAGTTGTATATCTATAAAATGGAAAATTATTCATCCCTTAAAAGTGTAAAATATTGATAGATGCAACAACATGAACTTGAAAATATTATGCCAAATAAAGAAAGCTAAATACAAAAGGCTACTGTATCAGTCAGTGTTCTCCAGAGAAACAGAACTATTAGGATTTATTTTAGGGACTTGATTATGGGGACTGGTCCAGAATTTGTAGAAAAAGCCAGCAGGCTGGAAAATGAGGGAGGAGTTACTGTAGTCTTACGGTATAATTCCTCCTTTTCAGATAAACCTTAGAGACCTACTCTTAAGGCCTTCAACTGATTGGATGATAAGACTTACATTAAGCAACTAATTTCTGTAGTCCAGCCAAGTTAACAAACAAATTAACTATCATAGCCACATATTGTCTGATTTCATTTGTATGAAGGTCTAGAATGGGACAATCTGTAGCGACAGTACATTTGTGGTAGCCAAGGGTTAAGAGGAGAGAGGAATGAGGAGTGACTACTAAAAAGTAAGGGGTTTCTTTTCAAAATAATGAAAATGTTCTGGAGTCAGTAGTGATAGTTGTACAACTCTGTGAATATAAGAAAAATTATTAATTGTACATATTAAATTGTCAGTTTTTATGGCATATGAATTATATCTTGAAGATGTTTTAAAATAGAGATAATCTGTGGTGACCTAGTTCTCCCTGGCCACCTGCAGATTTCTAGGTTGTGACCTAAACTATTTTCTAGGTATTTATACCTTTGAATGCATTTTCAAGTTTCAGAGAATATAGGAAACTATTCATTATGGCTCAGTAAATGTAAATAAGGTTACATCAGTAAATAAGATTAAACCTTATCAAAGCAGTGTACTACTGTGCCCAGCCCAAAGCTAGTCTTCAATACCCCTTTTCCTTGTTCTTCTGCATATAGGTCTAGTTGTACCATGATTTTTTTTTTTTTTTTGGCACCAGGGACTGAACTCAGGGGCACTCGACCACTGAGCCACATCCCCAGCCCTATTTTGTGTTTTATGTAGAGACAGGGTCTCACTGAGTTGCTTAGTGCCTCGCCATTGCTGAGGCTGGCTTTGAACTCGCGATCCTCCTGTCTCAGCCTCCCTAATGTACCATGATTTTAGATGATACACAAATACTTTTATTTTAATACTTATATATTGTGATATGAATTAGAGAAATATATGGTAGCTTTTCAAGCCAGCCTTTTCATGGGTATTACTGCTGAGGTAAAGCTCAAGCTATATAATAGGTCATGGTATTAGGTCTACTTTTTTTTTTTTAATTAGTTAATAATAGGTTGTATACTAAAAAGGTAAAAATCACAAATGTATGCAAATGACTGAATTTTGGTTAACATTGCATTAAACTATATCTTACACTCCCGCTTTTTGGGTATGAGTATTCAATAAAGAGCAGCTTTTCTGTTAGTCATTTCTTAGTTTCTATCTCTCAGTGTCCCAGATTAGGGCAAATGATGTCTTTCTCAGAATCATGTTAAATTGTGCTCAGTGCTATGATACCTAGACAACAAACCAGTCCTGTTTTAAATATGTAACTTCAGTTGTATGTTCACATTTTTCTGGGGAAACCCTAGTAAATTTGGATTTGGCAGGTGAATCTATGAGCCGTATACAATTGGGCAAGAACAGGAAAATCTTAAGTATTGGCAACAAAAATCAAACCACCTTCTTCTTCCAAACTTTCCTGATGGGATGGAGTGGAGTGAAGTGATTCTGCTTGTGAGTCTTAAATCAGCTTGAATCAGGTCTCATATTCGTGATATTCATATTTCATATTCATATTTCATTTCCACAATGAATATGTTAGTTTCTTGTGGATAAGGCCTGGCTTTGAGGTTCTCTTTTGTAAAGTAGGGTAATTTTATATATCTAGTTACATTAGCAGTATTACTCATCTTTCTCTTTAGTCTTCCTTTCCTTTTTTTCATTCTTTAAATGTTGGGCCCCTGTCCGCTGTGGAAAGAGTCTACAATTCAATTTACAAAAATAGGAGCTCAGTAAAGGATCTCATTATGTCCCAGCCAAGGTGACTGGGAAAAGAAATTTGGGTGCTGTTTTGGTATTTCTGTCAGGGATGTGTCAGTTCTCAGCATTGCTATCATGCAGGATTTTCAGGTTGGATTAGGGCCTGCCTCCTTGGCCAGTAGCTTTGTTGGTAGACTAATTTAGTTGCAACTTCAGCCTGTTTCAAGATACTTTGTATTTGGCAGCCTTCATAGTAAGCACAGATCCTTTGGCTTTCCTCCAAGAATTTTTCATAAACATCCTGGAAATACTTTTTTGGTTTATAAATTGCTCACTTTGTTTTCAGAGATTATTGTTTCTTTTTCTACTAGCATAGCAACAGGTTCAGGAGATAAAAACTGGCATCTGCTTAACAAGACAAAAGGCAGAGAATACTTTAAATTCTTATTTCCAGGACTGAGGGTATAACTAAGTAGCAGAGTGCTTGTCTAACATGTGAGAGGCCCTGGGTTCCATCCCCAGCACTGTAAAAACAAACTTATTTCCTGGCTCATAATTATAATATGGAATGGTCCTAGAGATGACTCATCCCTGGTCTGAATTATTAGTTCTGTGTTTATAGTACTTTTATAATAATGCTTATAAAAGTAAAATTTTTTCCTTTCATAGTTCAAATTAATATTCTTTTAGTCATTTCTGTATGCAGTTACATAAAAACTAAAGTCCAGAGAAGTACCATCTGTGTCAGGATAATATTAGCACTTTCTTGAATCAGAATGGGAACTGGTCTCCTGTCCTGAGTTTGTATAGTAAGCTAATGGACATAGCACTATGGTTAAAGGTTACAAAGAATCGGAATCTTCTCTGTTTAGATTTATTTTTTACTTTCTTTTCTTGTGCCGAGGGATCGAACCCAGGGCCTGACGCATGCTAGCCAAGTGTTCTACCACTGAGCTACACGTACGCAGTCCCCCTAAATTTCTTTGAAATGATTTTTATGGTTTTTATCCTTGGCCTTTGCCTATAGTCAAATTCAAATGTCTGTGTTCCCAGTGTTCTAAGCAAAATAACCTATGTAGCTATAAGTCCCTGCTAGAAAATCATCAGGAATAGCAAAGTCAGGAGAGAGTTGTAAGTAGTAATTTTTTCTGTTTGAAAAGTTAGACTTTGGAATGCTTACCTCCAAAGGAGAGCTTTTGTTTGTTTATTTGTTCTTGAGGTGCTGGGGATTGAACTTAGTGCCTTGTACATGGTAGGCAAGTGTTCTACTACTGAGCTACACCCCAGCCTCTAGACAATATATTATTAAAGTTGCATTGTTTATAACTTTTACTCTTTGTTCTTATGTTTAGAAAAGATACAGTTTAGCAGTGGGACCTCCCAAGAAAGACCCAAAAGTTAAAGGTGTCCAATCAGCAGCCGTACAAGCTTTTCTTAGAAGGAAAGAAGAGGAACTCAGACAAAAAGGCAAGTGTCTATAGCATTTTTCTCAATATTAAGGTCTTCTACTTTCATATATCATTTGTAACAGTGGATGTTCATAAAAACATATCAGACCAGTGGATTTGGGGTGCGTGGTTTGTATGTATTAAATTTATTTATGGCTTTCCATATATTGGTCACTTGTAAATTTTCTTTTACTACTCCTTAAAAAAGCTTTCTGGAACCAGGTGCAGTAGCATGCCCTGGAGTCCCACCTATTTCAGAAGCTGAGGGAGGAGGATAGCTAGAACCAGGAAGCTTGGGACCAGCCTGGACAACATAGTGAGACCTTGTCTCTTCAAAAAAAAAAAAAAAAAAAAAACTTTTGGGGATTAGTGATTGTCTTCTAATTGGTCATAGTGAATCCCCAATAAGTTCTCTTCATTTTTTAACTTCTTTAACCTTGGTTCTAAAACTGTTTCTACTTATTTTGTATTTTATTAAAGTAATAAGAATGCTATATTTTCAAAAAGAGTGTTATCTAAAAATTTAAATATGGACTTTTTTAAATCATGAAGCTCAAGTAGGAGTTTAAATGGCAAAGAAAAGATTCAATAAGTATTGATTCATAATTAAAAACTTCTAAGTGGGTACCAATTGTTCCCTAAACTTGATATATTATTTGGTACAAACCATTTTCTGTAAGTATGTGCATATCTATTTATTGCAGTACTGGGGAATTAATCAGGGGTCCTCTGCTAACGAACTATATCGCCAGCCCTTTTTATTTTTTTTATTTTTGAAAGGGGTCTTGCTAAATTGCTAAGGCTGTCCTTGAACTTATAATCTTCCTGCCTCGGCCTCCTGAGTCTCTGGGAGCTGCTGGGAGTCACTGAGATTTTAAGTGTGTGCTACTGTGTCTGGCCCTGTTTTCTGTTATTTAAAGCAGAAAAACAAATTTCCCACTTACTGAGTCATACAGAAAAACCCATATGTTACCCACTCATTATGTAAAGATGACTCAATTGCTGCTTTTTCAAATGACTTCCACATTTCATTCCTAGATATCTTTAATTTTAACTTGAACATTGTTTTGGACAACTACTGATTTCAGATGAGCATACTGATGTCTTGTAGACCTTGAAATAATATGTTCTTGTTTTGTCCTTTTTAGCCTTAGAAGAGAAAAGGAGAAAAGAAGAACTAGTGAAAAAACGAATTGAGCTCAAACATGACAAGAAAGCAAGAGCTATGGCCAAGAGGACAAAGGATAATTTCCATGGTTACAATGGGATTCCTATTGAGGAAAAGTCAAAGAGGAGGCAGGCAGTGGAAAGCCACACCAGCCAGGCAATAGAACAAGAGTATCATATGGAAGAAGAGGATGAATTTTTAGAATACAATCAAGCAGAGTCAGAGCAGGAGTATGAGGAAGAGCAAGTACCTCCCAAAGTTGAAAGCAAACCAAAGGTCCCCCTTAAAAGTGCCCCACCACCCATGAACTTCACTGATTTACTGAGGTTGGCTGAGAAAAAGCAGTTTGAACCAGTGGAGATCAAGGTAGTGAAGAAATCAGAAGAGCGGCCTATGACTGCAGAAGAACTTAGGGAGCGAGAATTCCTGGAACGAAAGCATAGGAAAAAGAAACCTGAGACAGATGCAAAACTACCTCCAACTGTGTCCAAAAAGGCACCCTCTCAGAAAGAAAGTGTGGGCACAAAACTTAGCAAAGGTTCTGGGGACAGGCATCCTTCTTCTAAAGGAATGCCCTTTCCTCATACTGAGAAGAAATCCAGACCCAGCACAGCCCATGAGAAACACTTATCAGTGTCTTCATCCAAATCCATGCCAGGAGAGAGGACCAAGGCAGGATCTGGCTATAGTTCCCAATCCTCACTTCACGTGGGTCGTGACAGACCTGTTTTCAATGGGGCTGGAAAGCCCCACTCCAGCACCTATTCACCAAGTGTCCCAAAGACTTCTGCCAGTGGGACTCAGAAATCTGCTACTGAGCACAAAGCCAAAAAATTTCCTCCTTCTCATCCTAGCCATTCCAAGCTTGGGCCCACAGTCATCCCACATAATAAGGCTAAGAGCCCAGGTGCCAGGCAGCCAGGCAGCAACTCCAGCTCAGCCCCTGGGAGACCCAGCCCAGGGACTGCTCAGCCTACAGTTAGTTCTGGCCCTGTGCCCAGACGTCAGAATGGCAGCTCTAGCTCAGGATCTGAGCGCTCGGTCAGTGGGACCAAGAAGCTAGTCAGTGGCTCAAATTCCTCTGGGCGGACGGTCACTGGTATAAATGGCCCTGGACGACCTGTGAGCAGTTCAAGTGGCCCTGGGCGACCCATCAATATCTCAGGTAGTACTGGGAGACCTTTGGGCAGCTCTGGAGTCCCTGGGCGGCCTGTAAGCAGTCCACATGACCTTCGACGACCAGTGAGTGGCTCAAGGCCCCCTGGGCAGTCAGTCAGTGGGCTTGAACGATCCATCAGTGGCTCAGTTCCAGCTGGACGGACTGTTAGTAGTTCAGGCCCTGGAAGACCAGTAAGCAGCTTTGGACCTGGGCGAACAGTTAGTAGCCCAGGTCCCCCTTTAAAGCCCAAGTGTACTGTTGTCTCAGAAACAATATCTTCCAAGAATATTATTAGCCGAACCAGCAATGGACAGATAAATGGAATGAACCCTCCTCTCTCTGGCTACAGATCTGCCCAAGGTAAAATTGCCTCTCAATTTCCCTAGGAAGTTGGAAAGAGTACTTTGTTTTATATAGCCAAAGACCTTGTGAACCCTTCCATGTGCCCTTTAGTGTACTCTAGTACTGATAGAATCCTAATGTTTTGTCTGCCCTGTGCCTGAAAATTCCTTTAATGATTGTGACTTGGAAGTCTTTAGAAAGAGATTTATCAAGGTCATCTGTGTTAACTGCTACACTAAACTTGCTTTGTGATTTGTGAGGTAGGGGGCTTGTACATGCCTTATGTGGTTCAGTGGTTAAATTAATCATTCCATGAACCCTAAAGAAACCTGTCTTCAAAGGTTCTGAGGGTAATTGTAATCTTGAAACCTTTTGGTGCATTTTTCATTGAGTCAAAGTTTATTAAGTGCCTGTTATATGGAGCTGTTTTAGACTGTCCTTGTGTTTCTTCTCCCTATAATGGGTAATATCAAAGTCCTGACCTCTGGTACTTTAAGAATCTACTGTCCCAAGATGCAGAATCTTTGGTTGCATCTGCTAGCTTCTAGGTCATAGCTGCTTTAAAGGCTTTACTTTAAAGCATTTGTTAGGCACTATGGAGAATATAAAAAGAAAACAATGATGAAATTCCTTTAAATTTTCTGATTCAACTGGGCACAGTAGCAATGCCTGTAATCCCAGTTATTCTGGAGGCTGAGGCAAAAGGATCTCAAGTTCAAGGCCAGCCTCTGCAACTTAGCAAGACCCTGTCTCAAACAATAAAAATGACTGGGGATGTAGCTTAGTGGTAGAGTGCTCCTGGGCTGAATCCCTAGTACTAGAAAAAAAAATTTTTTTTCCTCATTCAGCTATACCATTGATTTTCAACAGGTGATTTTTTTCCCCCAAGGGGACATTTTGCATTGTCCAGAAACATTTTTTATTTTTACATCTGGAGATGGGAGAGAAATTATTGGCATCTAGTGGGTAGAGACCAGTGATGCTAAGAGATAATGCACAGGACAGCCCCTTATACCAAAGAATTATCTGGCCCAAAATGTCATATTACCAAAGCTGAGAAACTGAGCTAGGGAGATAGGCCATGCATATTAAAAACAACCGTAGAAAAACACAAGCAGTGTCTGTAATCAAAGACTAGAAAGTACTTGTTCCTAGATGCTGGTTTATTGGTCACTGCCTTTTGCAGTTTGTGTGAGTCTTTTGGCAAAATGACAAAAATAGGGTAATGTAGTGAGTTTTTCCTATAGTCAGACTTACTCAATTTGAAAAACTATCTTGAGAATCTTACATACTTTGTTGAAGTTTTTTTTTTTTTTTTAATTTTTTCTTTTCTTTATTTATTTTTATGTGGTGCTGAGGATCGAACCCAGTGCCTCACACATGCGAGGCAAGCGCTCTACCACTAAGCCATAATCCCAGCCCCATGAAGTTTTGGTTTTTGATATGGGGTCTTGGTCTGTTGTCTATGCTGGCCTCAAGTTCCTGGGTTCAAGAAATCCTTCTGCCCTAGCCTCCCAAGTAGCTGAGACTACAGGTGCATATAGGACTTAAAATTTTTTCATGAAATTCTGGTGATCAAAAATAGAAGGGGGGCTGGGATTGTAGCTCAGTGGTAGAGCGCTTGCCTCGCATGCGTGAGGCCCTGGGTTCGATCTTCAGCACCACATACAAAGCAATAAAATAAAGACATTGTGTCCATCTACAACTAAAAAAATATTAAAAAAAAAAATAGAAGGGTGCTTCCTTTTGTCTTACTTGGCAAAAAAAGAAAGTTAATTATTCTATATCAGTTTGTAACTTTGATTTATTCGTCTTTAGGAATTTTACTGATCTTTTAATTCCCAGATGTATGGGCACTGCTAAACTAGAAAATATAGTAAGACACGTCGAATAAGATATGGGATAAATCAGGCGTGGTGGTGCACACCTCTAATCCCAGTGACTCAGGAGGCTGAGGCAGGAGGACTGTAAATTTGAGGACAGCCTCAGCAACTTAGCAAGTCCTTATCTCAAAATTAAAAATAAAAAAAGGGCTGGGGATGTGGCTTAGAGGTCAAGCACCCCTGGGTTTGATCCACAGCACCAAAAAACTTGGGATTAGCAGAAATTCTACTCTTTCAGGATACCATGCTGAAGGCCAGCCTATTTGCTCTAGTTTTTAAGAATACTATCTTAATGATTTCTCAGAATCTCAAATTACATAGAATTTGGGTGGTTATATATATTTTTTAATACATAGGTTTTTTTTAGTTGTAGATGGACACAATATCTTTATTTTTTTATTTTTTATGTGGTGCTGAGGATCGAACCCAGTGCCTCATGCATGTGAGGCAGTCCCAGTCCCTGGGTGGTTATATTTTAATATTCTTTTAAATAATGGTTTCTGCTCTTAGGTCCGCAAAGACTTCCTTTCCCTACTGGTTACAAAAGGCAGCGAGGATATGAGGAGGAAGATGATGATGAATATGACTCTGAAATGGATGATTTCATTGAAGATGAAGGAGAACCTCAGGAAGAAATATCTAAGCACATTCGAGAAATCTTTGGCTATGACAGAAAAAAGTAAGACTAAAGAAGATTTAAATAAATATGATATACTTTTTATTTTGAATAATTCATGTTATAAGGGATAAATAAATATTAGAGGCATCGAACGTAATGCTTAATTGTAAGCCTTGGGTAATAGTTATTTTAAATAGATTTACTCTTTTGGCACTTAATATTTGAGAATTCAGAAGAGTTTAAGTATTTTCATGAGGACCAAAAATATACCCTTTTCAATCTGTTGTCTTTATAAGATATATGTTTATAGAAAATGAAACATGTAGTAAAAATAGATTGGTTTTTACTGTGGTACACAACTTTAATCTCAGCCTTTAAATTTCTCTTCCCCAACTAAAGCCAGGTGGGGTGGTATATGCCTTAATCCCAGTGACTCAGTAGGCTGAGGCAGGAGGATAGCAGGCTTGAGGCCACCCTCAACAACTTAGTGAGACCCTGTCTCAGAAAAGAAAAATGAAGGGTTGGGGGGATATAGCTCAGTGGTAAAGCACCCTTGGGTTCAAAATGCCCAGTACAGAAAAGAAGGAAATAAAGAAGAAATGGTTAAGATTATGAAAAAAAGAAAACAAATTGGCTTTGAAGTCAGAAATTCACTCTGATCTGACACTTGTCTTTCTTTGGTGTAAAAAGTTTTACTATTCAATGGGATCCATAGATAGTTGTATGGGACCAGCAGCATTAATACATCTGAGAGCTAGTTATAAATGTGAGCTCTAAGGCTTCACCTCAGTCTTAAAGAATCCAAATGTACTTTATAAGGTCCCCAGATGATCCATATATATAATTAAATTAAAGTTTGAGAAGCTGGATATAAAGCCTATCACAATCCTTATGTTAGTATTTGCTACCTCTTTAGAACTCTAGATGAGAGATTTTAGAAGGACTAAAAAAAAGTTAAAACAACAACAAAAAAGACATTTACTAGAATGGAAGAACTGGATTGAAAATCATATTTAAAAATCTAATCTGAGCCGTGTGTGGTGACACAAGCCTGTAGTCCCTGCTACTTAAAAGGCTGAAGCAGGAAGATCATTAATTGAGGCTGACCTGAACAACATAGGGAGACTCTCTTTAAAAAATAAAAATACAGTGTACGTCTATAATCCCAGCAGCTCGGGAGCCTGAGGTAAGAGGATCACAAGTTCAAAGCTAGCCTCAGCAAAAGCAAAGTGCTAAGCAACTCAGTGAGACCATGTCTCTAAATAAAATATAAAACAGGGTTGGGGATGTGGCTCCTTGGTCAAGTGCCCAAGTTCAATCCCTAGTACCCCAAAAATAAAAATAAAAATATAATCATAGTGCTGTCACTAGCCTAGCTATATACTCTTGGTCAAACCATTAATAAATTTTTTTTTTTTGGGTACTGGGGATTGAACTCAGGGGCACTCTACCACTGAGCCACATCCTCAGCCCTATTTTGTGTTTTATGTAGAGACAGGGTCTCACTGAGTTGCTTGCTTAGCGCCTCGCTGTTGCTGAGGCTGGCTTTGAACTCGCAATTCTCCTGTCTCAGCCTCCCTAAGTGCTGGGATTACAGGCTTGAGCCACCACGCCCAGCTTACTTTAATTTTTTCTGTTCTAAAGTCCTGCCTCACCTCATAATGATCATGAAACTAAATGAGATTGGCATATATAAAATAATTTTCATATTGTGCTTTCAGGATTTTAATATAAATTATTGAGTGAGTTGAGGAAGCAGTGTTGGATTGGTACCTTCACTAACACTAGAGTCAGGAATAGTTGCTTTCTAAGAGTAATAAGTGCTTGGGCTGGGGTTGTAGCTCCGTGGCAGAGTGCTTACCTTGCATATGTGAGGCACTGGGTTCAATCCTTGGCACCACATAAAAATAAATAAAGATATTGCATCCATGTATAACTAAAAAATATTTTTAAAAAGTAATAAATGCTCATTTAATTTGTCTTTGCAGCAGAAACCCACTTATACATATTTTTTGTCCCTCTCACTGCCAAGCGAGGAGGAAAGATCCTAAATGTGCTTGATTTAGTTATTAAGGTTTTGATTTTTTTAAATTAGAGGATGTCGTTTCTTAAGAAATTTTAATTTTTTTAACAACTTTTATCAGATACAAAGATGAAAGTGATTATGCCTTACGTTACATGGAGAGTAGTTGGAAAGAGCAGCAGAAGGAAGAAGCAAAGAGGTAAGCATAAAACTTAACACATTTGTGCAAAAATATTCTCAAACCTCTTTTACATTTGTTGCTACAGTTGCAGGATTAGAACAGGGACTTTGGGCCACACAATTCCAGATTATAATCCTGCTTATTAGTTTTGGGGGTATTAGATAAATGTCTTAGCCTTTTTAAATGTTTTCTTATTTGTAAACTTAGAATACACTATTTTACTCATTGAGGTATTGTGAAGATTAAGACAATGTGCATAAGGTGCTTACCAAGCCTCACATGTGTAACATACAGTAAATATTGGAGGCCTCCCATATTATGAAGGAAATGCTGTCCTTTTCTTCCTCCATCAGACTTAGTCTTGCTAACTTGTAACTTTGTTGGCTTTAGGGACCCAGCAGGAGTAAATTAGATTCTCTCTACCTGATTCCTGTTTGGCTACCAAATAGTAAACCCCAATAGGGGTAATACGTGATCACTTTAATGCACCTCAGTCTCAACCCACAGAACTAAAACTCTTTCCCCCCTTCTGTAACTAGATAAAATGTCAGACAAAACTGTTCCTTTGAATGTTGTTATTAAATAAATCATTTTCGTTCTTTATTTTTAAGAAGCTTTTAAGATAAATTTATATTTTATTACTTTACTGGAAATATTAAGGCTTTATGTTGTTGTAAGGTTTTCTTCTTCAATTTGGGTTTATTAAAAAGAAATCCATTAGTCTGTTTTCAGAGATAAAATCTTAGGATATTTTGAAAATATCAGCAGAGTTCATGTGAGATTCCAGGTCAAATAGCCCTCTTGATTTTTAAAGTGGTAATCTCATGTATATTGACAAATACCATTTAAATTTTTTTTTCAACAGTTTAAGACTAGGTATGCAGGAGGACTTAGAGGAAATGAGACGTGAAGAAGAAGAAATGAAACGTCGAAAAGCCAAGAAGCTGAAGAGACGTTAGCTGCTATTTTATTTTTGTGAAATTCTGGAAACACTGCTGCAAGGATTTTCTGCCTTCAGACTGAATAAGCCCCCTTGTCATTTTAGATTTATTCTTGGGTACTCAAGGAGAAGGAATGCATACTGTCACTTGCAGGCTGTCAGTTGAGCATAAAGTATTTTCAAATACTCCAGGGTGAAATCTGTAATGCCCAGTGTGCTCTTATGAAGTTAACTGTTCACAGATGCCAGCCTTGATCCTGATGAGCTATGCACTCTAATGTGGGGCCACTCACAAGTCAGCCAATCTTCTATTGTCCCTTTGCTACTTTAAAAGGAAAGAAAAGATTGCCTCTTGACTCCTTATAATTCTGCTGTTTTGAGTAGGGCACTGCCCAACTCCCAATCAAACCTATTGTCTTTATGAGGAACCTGGCCCTTCCATGAATGTTTTCCAGCAATAAAGTGACCTGTCCTAATCTATGTTTGGATTGAGAACTCAAAAATGTAGAGTAAATTTTATAATTATCACATGGATGTCATCCTTGTGACTTTAAAATACAAAGTAGAAGGAATTATGTTCAGCATTATACATGGATTGCATTACTGAGCATTCTTATTTAGGTGATTAGGCAAAAGTTTTCCAGTTAAAAATACAAGTTAGGCTGGTTTAAGAATGTAGGTATAAAAAGCCGGTATAAAAACTTTCCTGAGTTTTCCTTTCAGATTTATTGTTTTGTTGTTTCTTTTTTTTTAGATTTATTGATATGTGGCTTTAGTGTAAAACAGACAAGGTCACTGTGCTGATTGTTTTTTCTCTAAAAAAGTTCATTTTTATATTGAAGAAAAAAGTTATTGTATTCAAATGTTGGATTTGAGAAAGTGTTTAAAAAACAAGGAAGTGACATGTGAAACTCCCCCAGTACAAAAATATTTTGGAATCCCAAGGTCCCCCTGTACCTCTTGATGTTAATGACTGCATTTTTAGCTTAAATTCCTTAGCAAATATTAATGACAAAAAAACCAAAAACTAAATTTGTGTGTATCAAGAGCACCACCTTCTCTTTTTGCCCATATTGCACTTTTCTTTCAAACTATGCACTGTGAAGAGATTCCTCTCCCACCCCTCCCCCAGGTAGAAAAGTGTGTTTCCTGTTATTAGTATTTTATTGGGCTGTGGAACTTTCTTCATTTTCACTCTTAAGTCATATCCATAGACATTATGTCACTTAAACCTCAAGTCCCAGCAGTTCCAGTCAGGCTGACCTGGGATCTGTCTGGAAGGAAGCCAAGTCTTAAGGACAGTCAGCAACAGAAAATGAGACGATATTACAGAACATTTGTCCTTGACTCCAGTTATGGATGATTGGAGGCAGTCAGAAATAAGCTTGTAAGACAATACTTCAATAAATGTTCTGGCTTAAGCCACTGGACAGTGGGGGATAGGAAGTCGAAGAGGGGTTGTCCTACAAAGAATCCTTATTCCTCAGCAGGCCCAGACATTTTCATATATTCCTTTTTATCCATGAAGTCTTTATTTTTCAAGTTCGGGTATTATAGATTACCATTGTTAGCTTTCATTAATTGGGACCATATGACCAAGTCCTTTAAAACAACTCATTTTGAATTGAGTTTCAAACTTTGAAAGTGCAAAGATTTAATTTTAAAGTTGGAATCCCATGAAATGTGCTTTCATCATGAGGAGTAACACTGTGACTCCTCACATAGATGTTACATTAGTAGCAGAAAATCCTATTGACTTCCTCACACCCATTCAAATACCCTCAGTGAAACTGATTTAAGGGTAGTGGGATATTCCATTTAATAAAATAGGTTTAGAACATTTTCTCTACCATATGTCCTCCTTCAAAAGTTTTTTTTCTTGGATTCTTTTTTTTTCAATATTTAGACTCTGAAATTTGTAATTACAATCAAGTACTTAAGTAAAAGATTTCTGGTGGCTTAAAATTTACTAGCACTTAATGAATGGTGCAATTATTTGTACAGAAAGGAACCATTGTGCTAGATTAATAGGAAGAGTCAGGTTGTAACATCTATCACTTCTGAGCCAGAAGTATTCTTTAATTAGATGCTGACCTGCATCAACATTATAAAAGAATACTTTTGGCTCATAAAAAAAAGAAGAAAGGAAAATTATAAGTCCTTTAATGTTGGCCTTGTTTCCAAGTCCTGTCTTCCATTTTGTTCTTCTACACTTCCTGACCACTCTTATAGATAGCTTACAAGCCTTTGAAGAAACTGGAATAGGCTGTTATTTTCTCAAGGTTTACAAATTAAGTGCTTGATTTTTAATGTATTCTCTACTATTTTGATTTTTAGATTTTCTTATTCAATATTTGAAGATGTGCCTTTTATTGGGTAATGTTAATTCACGAATGTAATAATGTTATTTCACAATTACAATGTTACATGATCATGGGTGTGGCATTCTCTAACATAAAAGATGTGAAAGGAAAGTAGTTTTCATAAAACTCATGGCTCTGATTGCACAGTCCAACTTGCTTTTGATGTTTCTATGTCAAAGCAAAGGGCACTTTCTTTTAAGGCTACTTTCAGAACTTGTCTTTGTATTTTCTCTAAACTATAAATGCAATTATGTCCATTTGGAGGCCAGGGTACCACATGTCACAGACAGCCTTACATGTGTGCCATGAGAAAGTTCAAAGACTGTTAACAAAAAGAAAGTCTATGGGAACTCAAAATTTCATTTTTTAATGGTAACCCCCAAGATTTTCTCTAAGAAATAAATTGTTATTTTGTATTTTGTAAACTTAAAAGCAGCTATTAGTACATTTCTGAGATATAGCAGGAGACCAAAACATTTTTGGAAAGAGAATAAATATATGAAGAGAGACTGGTGTTTTATTTTCAGTGTGCTGAATATATTAGACTATTTATTTTGTGAGTGGATGTGATGAAATAAATATTCAGGTGTTTAGTGTATGATTAAGAGTGAAATATAAATTTCTTTGAAGTTGTTAAATCCATCATGTCTTTTACATAATGGACAAATCAAGTTTAAAAAAAAAATTCCTTTACATAGCTTAGCTTGTTTTCTGGTGCTGTTGACCTGCAAGAGAAAATACTTTTGCATATACAGATGAATGTTTTGCAATTTATGTATACAAGAAATTGTAGGCATTAAAGATATTTTATTGATATTTTTAGTGATTTGCATTTATTGATTGAAACATTTGAGCTATTCTTTATCTTATCATATTAAACATTTTTCCAGCTGGAATCTCAGTAGAGTTTTCAGACTTTAGAGGTTGAGTTTGTCTCTGTTCTTCATCATACATTCATGTCTCTTCAGCCCCTACCACTGATCTCTCTCTTCTTTTACCAGCTTAAGTACAGTTGTGCTCTCAGACACCCAAGTTAAAAGAACTGTGAAGTGGCTAGAATAATACATTCATAAATTATAGTAGTTTTGTCTATGGATTTCAAATTCATTTTCTTTTCCCTAAAAAGGGAGAGATCCATTCATTGTGAAGAGCCACTTACAAATAGTTTAGTAAACATGTACCAAATAACCTTGTGTGTTAGTTAGCTTTTTGTCACTAACGAAAATGTCTGACTAGAGCAACTTAGAGGAGGAAAATTTTATTTTGGGCTCAGTTTCAGATGTCTCAGTCGGTGGTCAGCTGACTCCATTGTTCTGGGCCCACAATGAGGCCAAATATCATAACAAAAAGCAGACAGAAAAGCTGCTAAGCTCATGGCAGCCCAGAAGGAAGGAGCCAGGGACAAGATCTCCAAAGGTACACCCCTGTGACCTACTTCCTCTAGCCACATCCCCACCTGCCTACAGTTACCTATCCTACTAATCTATTCAAATCAATTAAACCATCAAGTGGATTAAGCCACTGAGTTGCAGCTTTTGTAATCTAATCATTTTGCCTCTGGGCATTCCTGCATTTGCCACATGAATGTTGTGGGGACATTCCACATCCAAACCATAACACGATATAACCAAAAGATTTTCTTTGCTGGAAAGGATGCAGTTCTCTAGAGGAATGGAACTATAATCCCTAACTTGTGTTCCCACTTCCTGTGTGTTAACTGAAATCCTTAAACCACCTTCAGAGGGCTTACAAAGATCCTAGGATTCAAGGCTAGGGATGTAGCTCAGTGGTAAAATGCTGGCCTAGCATGTGTGAGGCCCTGTAGTGAATACCTTGCACCACAAAAAAAAAAAAAGTGTTCCTATAACTAAATTTATTAATAACAGGTCTCATACTTAGGTTGCATCCCAGTTTCATAAACTATACTGTATCATATTCAGGGCTGAGCCATTAGCTTTCATTTCTACATACACTGCCTTTAGAGAATCATAAGGCAGCTTCTTGGCTTTTCAGGTGATAGAGACCTTTAGATAGCAAAACTCAGATATCCCAGTCTTTCTCATTTAACTTGCCTTAGCACATAAAAGCATGCAGTGGATAAGGCCTGGGTCTTAAAATTGACTGCAACCTAGGGTTGTGTGTGTTGGCAAGATATTTAAGCCTTTCAACGTAATTTCTGCCACACTGCAAAATTAATACCCAGTTTCAGATGGCTATTGTAAGGATTAAAGTATGTATATTTTAGTATCTGCTCTCAATTTTACAATGAGTTGCTTACCCCACATGAGGTGAACTTTGTGTTCTTAGTAATAACTGAAGAGCCCATAGAGAAATGCCTACAAAGAACAGGCTTAATGTTTCTGTAACCTCTAGCCCTTTTTTCTGTTAACAGTTTTTCACCCCTGGACCCTGTACTTACAAGGAGGATATTATCTGGAAAGTAGGTCTAAAGAGCTCTAGAGAATTTCTATCCTTGAGGAAACTGAGTAGGGAACACAAAGTTGCCTTAGAAGGGACCCAATCATCTCCCACTACCTCCTTACCCTCCACCTTCCTGTTATAAGTGCGAAAACTGGACATAAAATATGACAAAATAATGTGCAATTACTTTATGAGAAACCAACAACAGGAACTGTACAGCTAGTCAGGTGAGCTTCAGAGTTGCATTACTTCACCAGGATCATCCTTGCTTACTTCCACAGGGGTCTGGGGGGAAAAAAGTATGTCAGGTGGGTCTAGTGGTTGCTAGGGTGAAGGGCTGAAGCAATTGCTCTTCTTGCCAAGGGCTGGCAAGGGTAGTTGTGTCCAGTTCTGTCTCACCTAAGGCCTCTGATGCTGGCTGCAAGGGGGGGCTCAGCAATGTATGAGCTGACAAGAGGTAGAAAGGAAAAAAAGAAAACATCTGCTATCAGAACCCTTTGCCAACAAGTATTTATACAAAGCGTTAAGTTTGGGTTGCTGAAATGGGCTGATTTAGGAAAATCTTATGATGGTTATTTGTTTAAAAATGTTCTGTTAGCATAATATAGACTAGATCACCCATGTCAGAAACCTTTGGCTGCGGGACAGAAACATCCTCCCCTTACCTCTAAATGAAGAACTTAAAAAAAAAATAATAAAGATTCACTTATGAAAATATGTATAAAAGAGCACATGAAAGAAAGTGGGAACTCCTAATTCTGAGTGTGAACAGTAATAGAAGTAGGTAAGATAAAATAATTTTTTTTTTGCACCAGGGATTGAACCCAGGGGTGCTTAACCACTGAGCCACATCCCCAGCAGCCCCTCCCACCACCGCTTTTAAAAATTATTATCTTTATTTTCAGACAGGGTCTCACTAAGTTGCTTGGGGTCTCACTGAGTTGCTGAGGTTGGCTTTGAATTTGTGATCTTCTTGCCTCAGCCTCCTGAGCCACTGGGATTATACAGGCGTGTGCCATGCCTGGCTAACTTTTTTTTTTTGGTACTGGAGATTGAACTCAGGGGCACTCGACCACTGAGCCACATCCCCAGCCCTATTTTGTGTTTTATGTAGAGACAGGGTCTCACTGAGTTGCTTAGCGCCTCGCTGTTGCTGAGGCTGGCTTTGAACTCGTGATTCTCCTGTCTCAGCCCCCCTAAGTGCTGGGATTACAGGCTTGTGCCACCGTGCCCAGCTTAACTTTTTTTTTTTTTTTTTAAATACAAAACAAGAGTATTTGTTTCTCAAGTTACTAGAATTGGATTTTCATGCTTAGTTGGTTACTTAGGGGAATACACTTCAAAGTAGGAACAAAGTCAAAGGTACACTTACCCCTCCTGGGGGATATTTATATCCCTTCCACATCGTTCCTGCAATGAGAAGCATCCATAAGACAACAATCATTGTGGGGCTTCTTGCTCAGCTGGTGGTGTGTGCCTAGGGAAATGTGTGGTTCTGGAAGGTGGTGTTCTACTCCCTGAGTCCTGGGAACTGGGATGTCTTCATTGGAGACTAGAGGATGGATGGCCCAACATGACAGCTCCTGGTTGAGGCTCTCTGGGGTCTACTCTAAACTAAAATTGGTCTCCATGGCCATTTTGGGGGGCAGGGCTCAGACACCAATTGTGACATCAGCCTCTGTGACACTAAAAAAAAAAAAATCACACTGCACGGCTATGAGATGATTGGCCAGGATACCACATATGTTGGAGCTAAAGAAAACTTATCAAAAGGGCCCTATACTCTAGTGACTGTTTAGGATCTCAGTAACATCACATCCTTAATAACTAACTCATTTCATACCAAAATATATAACTATTGTCTTTAAGCAATCTGATGCAAAAAAAAAAAATTGCTATTCAAAAAACAAAACAAAAACATCCTGGATTTGTTGAGGGTATTAACTGGTTAGGTATACTATGAGCAATTAACTTTAATGCTATTGTAAGACTGTTCAAAAAGGAAAATTCTTGCATTTTGTGAAATGCAATTTTCATCATGCAGCATAAACCTCTGGATCACAACTACCGTGGGAAGGGAAGACAAGAAAGATGGATTATTATGCTCATTTCACAGCTGAAGAAATAGGCATAGAATAGTTTAAGTGATTTGGTCAGGATTACACAATGTGGCAGGCACTCAGCTAAACATGTTCAGTTCTTCCATCCCCAGTGCTCACAAAGGTCTGACTGCTTTGGACCAATGCTTTCTTGGAAATCCTAGGACAGATGGATTAAAAAACAAAACAAACAAGCAAAAAACCAACAATGACAAAAAACAATCATCATGTCTTGCTCTTAATATACCTAAGATTGGGGCTTGATGCCCCTACTTCTTAAGAAAAAGGACTTCCAAAAAAACTGCTCTTGTGATCAGGATATTAAGACTACAAAGAGTTTAGTTTCTCTAACAATGGGAACCATTGTTAGAGAGGGGGTGTGGGAATAAGATTCAAGAAAACTAGGAGGTGATTTGCTGAAAGGGTTACATCCATTTAATATTCTCTGTAGGTGCCTGGTTCAGTGGAATGAGTATGAGACCCGTAAGCTAAACATCCAGGCTTGGATCCTACCCTCACCACTAAGCTGGTTGTGTGGTCTTGGGTAAATGCTTGAAGAACACCATCATCAGTAAATCTTTGTTGACTAGTTCATTATTTTAATTAGTCGTCAAGTTAGTATTTTACTAAATGTTAATTGTCAAGCTTTGCATTAAATACCTTACATGAATTCTCATACGTAATTTTTACAAAAATAGTCTAGATACTGAGATATCTCCCATTGTACAGATGAAGAAACTGAGGTTCAAGGAAGTGAAACTTCCCCAAGGTTACCTAGCTAATAAGTTGCAAGGTTAGAACTTGAACTCATGTTCATGTTAACTGTGATCCGCCAAAATGATGGTTTAAAAGGTTAGTAAAAGCCAGGCACAGTGGAGCCTGCTGACAATCCCAGCATTCAGGAAGCTGAGGCCAGAGAATATCAAGATTGAGGCCAGCCTTGGAAACTTAGACCCTGTCTCAAAAATAAAATAAAAAGGGCTGGGTATATAAGTCAAAGATATAGCACCCCTAGGTTTGGTGGAAGGATAGAAGAGAGGGAGGGAAGAAGGAAGGATGAGTTGTTATAAGATGGTACAGTATTTGTGAGGAGAAAATAAATGGGAATTGTCTTTAAAAGCAATACCTATAGGGCTTGGAGTGTAGCTCAGTGGTAGAGCACTTGCCAAGTATGTGAAAATCCTGGATTTAATCTCCAGAACAGCAAAAAATCACAACAAAACTAAAGGATACCTTGGCTTCAGTAGTTATGCCCCAAGTCCTTTTCTCGCATCATATACCTCAAATCATTTCCCCTTCTACAGTTTACTCTATTTTCCAGGAGAACAAACACTCTCCAAGGAGACTCCAGTGCTAGAGTTCTCTGGAAATGGGGGAATCCAGCTCAAAAAATCTGACCACCTACTCACAGTGACAGATCGTCCTCCAAAGCCCGGCTCCTCCGTCGTGCCTTGCTCTCACGAATGGGCCACTTCTGTTTCCACTTTAGAGTTGGAGGCTGAGTCAGAAAGAAATGTAAAGGTCAAGATGGCTCTACTTGTTGGCCTTATAGGTAAGTACTTCTAGGTGTTGACTGGAAGCACTGCTGAATGGTCCCCCAAATCCCCACAGTCCCCATTCCTACCAGCAACTCATGATCTACTTATCTTGAAATCCAGAAGCCAGGCACTGTCTCCAGCAGACCCCTTGTACATTTCAAGGAAGAGAGGGAAACAAAAAGGACTTAAAAGAAGGGTGTCCCATTGGGATGGGGAGGAGCCTGGGAAACTAATTTTGTTCCCATCACATCCTGACTTCAAATTAGTGATGAGACTCTAGCTCTCTCTCCTATTTGGTCAGAAATCCCAGATGGGAGCATGAGGCAGAACCAGAGGTGGCTGCCAGGGATTTACACACAAAGTCATTTACTTACCACAAACTCTGGAAATGTGCCCATGTAACATGCAAGTCCAACAAAAAGCATCCAGCCAAGCACAATCATGATAAAAAGGAAAATAATTTCTAAAATACAATCGCACAGTGAGAGACTATTCACCAAGATCTTGGCAAAGAAGCGTGCTCATGAAACCTTCAGTTGACAGAGATCTTGCGTGTCAGTTCCATTCCTTGGCTCCAAAGGATCCGCAACTCCCTAATGGATAAGTCGGAGCCTAGTAGGGCATTATGACATCATTAATCACATGGACCAGACTCAAAATACACCAGAGATGCTTCCTCTGAACCAGTAGCTAAGCAGCAAACTAAGCTCTTTGTATACATTATCTCATAGAAGCACTATGAGGTAGGTATTACAATTAACCCCATTTTGCTAATCAGAAAACTGAGGTTTAGAGAGCTTATGTGTCTTGCACTCGGGTACACAGCAGGTGCTCAACATCCTGCCAAGACGTGGAACAGAGCTGCTTGTGAGGAAGTTGGAGGTCTTAATATTAGAGACAGAGCCGGGGGTGTAGCTCCATGGTACTGCCTTTGCCTAGCTGTGCAACCCCTACATTCTAATCCTAGTACTGAAAAAAATTAAAGTTAGAAATAGGGATTTGGAAAGGTATGTTGCCTGATCCATGACAGCTGTGAATGAAACAAAATGAATTCTAGGGAAATGATAGATCTATTTTCTGTTGCTTCAACACCTCCATCCCATCTTGGAAGGTTTTCTCACCATTATTACTTTATGGCTTTTTTAAAAACTTTGTTCTTTTTAGTTATACATGACAATATATTTCAACATATTAATATAAACATGGAGTACATCTTATTCTAATTAGGATTCCAGTCTTATGGTTGTACATGATGTGGAGATTCACTGTGGTATATTTATATATGTACATAGGAAAGTCAGATTCATTCCACTGTCTTTCCTATTCCTGTCCCCACTCCCTTCCCTACATTCCCATTTGTTTAATCTACTGAACTTCTATTCTTTCCTACCCTCCTCCCTTGTTGTGGGTTACCATATACATATCAGAGAGAACATTCAACCTTTGATTTTTTGGGAATTGGCTTATTTCACTTAGCATAAGTCTCCAGATCCATCCATTTTCTGGCAAATGTCATAGTCATTCTTTTTTATGGCTGAGTAATAATCCATTGTGTATATATACCACAATTTCTTTATCCATTCATCTGTTGAAGGCATCTACATTGGTTCCATAGCTCAGCTATTGTGAATTGAGCCATTATAAATACTGATGTGACTGTATGACTGTAGTATGCTGTTTTTAAGTCCTTGAGGTATATACTGAGGTGTGGAATAACTGGGTCAAATGGTGGTTCCATTCCAAGTTTTCTAAGGAATCTCCATACTGCTTTTCAGAGTGGTTGTACCAATTTGCAATCCCACCAGTAATATATGAGTGTACTCTCTTCCCCACATCCTTCTTGACATTTCTTTTTTATTATTATTATTAATTTATTTAAATGCATTTGAAGTCATAGTACAAATATAGAGCTCAATTTTTCCATTTCTCTGGCTGCAAACCAGATAGAGTCACACCATTTGTGTCTTCATACATGCACCAAGGGTAGAGATGACCATCTCAATCAACCATCTTTACTACACCCATTCCCCTTTCCCTCCCCCCAACTCCCCCTGCCCCATCCAGAGTTCCTCCATTTCTCCTATGTTACCCATTCCCACCCCGCTTATGTATCAGCATCCACTAATCAGACAGAACATTCGGCATTTGGTTTTTTGGGATTGGCTTACTTCACTTAGCATAATGTTCTCCAATTCCATCCATTTACCTGCAAATGCCGTAATTTTATTCTCTTTTATTGCTGAATAATATTCCATTGTGTATATGTACCACAGTTTCTTTATCCATTCATCTACCAAAGGGCATCTAGATTGGTTCCACAGTTTAGCTACTGTGAATTGAGCTGCTATAAACACTGAAGTGGCTGTGTCACTATGGTATGCTGTTTTTAAGTCTTTAGGGTATAAGCCAAGGAGTGGAATAGCTGGATCAAATGGTGGTTCCATTCCGTGTTTTTTAAGAAATCTCCATACTGCTTTCCAGATTTGTTGCACCAATTTGCAGTCCCACCAGCAATGTTTGAGTGTGCCTTTTTCACCACATCCTCACCAGCACTTATTGTTGCTGGTATTTTGGATAGCTGCCATTCTGACTGGGGTGAGATGGAATCTGAGAGTAGTTTTGATTTGCATTTCTCTAATGGCTAGAGACATTGAATATTTCTTCATATATTTGTTTATTGATTGTATATCTTCTTCTGAGAGGTTTCTATTCAGCTCCTTAGCCCATTTATTGATTGGGTTGTTTGTTTTTTTGGTGTTAAGTTTTTTGAGTTCTTTATATATCCTGGAGATCAGTGCTCTATCTGATGTGCATGTGGCAAAAATTTTCTCCCAGGATGTAGGCTCTCTGTTCACCTCATTGATAGTTTCTTTTGCTGAGAAGAAGCTTTTTAGTTTAAGTCCATCCCATTTATTGATTCTTGCTTTTATTTCTTGTGCTATAGGAGTCTTGTTAAGGAATTCAGGGCCTAATCCCACGTGATGAAGATGTGGACCTACTTTCTCCTCAATTAGACGCAGGGTCTCTGGTCTAATTCCTAGGCCTTTGATCCACTTTGAGTTGAGTTTTGTGCATGGTGAGAGATAGGGGTTTAGTTTCATTTTACTGCATATGGATTTCCAGTTTCCCCAGCACCATTTGTTGAAAAGGCTATCTTTTCTCCAATGTATGTTTTTGGCACCTTTGTCTAGTATGAGAGAGCTGTACTTATGTGCATTATTCTCTGTGTCTTCTATTCTGTACCATTGGTCTACATGTCTATTTTGGTGCCAGTACCATGCCGTTTTTGTTACTACAGCTTTGTAGTAAAGTTTAAGATCTGGTATTGTGATGCCTCCTGCTTCACTCTTCTTGCTCAGGATTTCTTTGGCTATTCTGGGTCTCTTATTTTTCCAAATGAATTTCATGATTGCCTTTTCTATTTCTATAAGAAAGGACTTTGGGATTTTAATTGGGATTGCATTGAATCTGTATAGCACTTTGGGTAGTATGGCCATTTCAATAATATTGATTCTGCCTATCCAAGAGCATGGGCAGTCTTTCCATCTTCTAAGATCTTCTTCAATTTCTTTCTTTAGGGTCTTGTAGTTTTCATTGTAGAGGTCTTTCACCACTCTTGTTAGATTGATTCCCAAGTATTTTATTTTTTTGGAGGCTATTGTGAATGGAGTAGTTTTTCTAATTTCTCTTTCAGAGGACTCATTGCTGATGTATAGAAATGCATTTGATTTATGGATATTGATTTTTATATCCTGCTACTTTGCTGAATTCATTTATTAGTTCTCGAAGTTTTCTGGTGGAATTTTTTGGATCCTCTTAGTATCATGTTGTCTGCAAATAATCATAGTTTGAGTTCTTCTTTTCCTATTCGTATCCCTTTAATTTCTTTTGTCTGTCTGATTGCTCTGGCTAGAATTTCAAGGACTATGTTGAATAAGAGTGGTAAGAGAGGGCATCCCTGTCTTGTTCCCATTTTTAGAGAGAATGCTTCCAATTTTTCTCCATTTAGGATGATGTTGGCTTTAGGCTTAGCATATATTGCTTTAACAATGTTGAGGTATGTTCCTACTATCCCTAGTTTCTCTAGTGTTTCGAACATGAAAGCGTGCTGTATTTTGTCAAATGCTTTCTCTGCATCAATTGATAGAATCATGTGATTCTTATCTTTAAGTCTATTGATGTGATGGATTACGTTTATTGATTTCCATATGTTGAACCAACCTTGCATGCCTGGAATGAACCCCACTTGATCATGGTGCACTATTTTTTTAAATATGCTTTTGTATGTGATTTGCCAAAATTTTATTAAGAATTTTTGCATCTATATTCATCAGGGATATTGGTCTGAAATTTTCCTTTTTTGATGTGTCTCTGTCTGGTTTTGGAATCAAGGTGATACTAGCCTCATAGAATGAGTTTGGAAGGGTTCCTTCCCTTTCTATTTTGTGGAATAATTTGAGGAGTATTGGGGTTACTACTTCTTTGTAGGTCTTGTAGTATTCGGTTGAGAATCCATCTGGTCCAGGGCTTTTCTTGGTTGGAAGGCTCTTGATGGCCTCTTCTATTTCCTTGCTTGTAATTGATCTGTTTAAGTCATGAATGTCATGGTTCAGTATGGGTAGGTCATATGTCCCTAGGAATTTGTCAGTGTCTTCAGGGTTTTCTATTTTACTGGAATATAAGTTTTCAAAATAGTTTCTGATTATCCTCTGTATTTCAGCAGGGTTTGCTGTAATATTTCCTTTTTCATCACAAATTTTAGTAATTTGGGTTTTTTCTGACCTTCTTTTTGTTAGGGTGGCTAAGGGTTTGTCAATTTTGTTTATTTTTTCGAAGAACCAGCTTTTTGTTTTATCAATTTTTTGAATTGTTTCTTGTGTTTCAATTTCACTGATTTCAGCCCTGATTCTAATTATTTCCTGTATTCTACTTCTTTTGGTGTTACTTTGTTCTTCTTTTTCTAGGGCTTTGAGTTGTAGTGTCAAGTCATTGATTTGTTGACTTTTACATCTTTGAATATATAAGCTTAATGCAATGAACTTTCCTTTTAGCACTGCCTTCATAGTGTTCCAGAGATTTTGGTACGTTGTATCAGAGTTCTCATTTACCTCCACGAATTTTTTTTATCTCTTCCCTGATATCTTCTGTTACCCATGCATTGTTCAACAGCAAATTATTGAGTCTCCAGTTGTTGTAGTGACTTCTTTTTAAAAAACTGTCGTTAATTTCTAGTTTCAGTCCATTATGGTCAGATAGAATGTAGGGTAGTATCTCTATTTTTTTGTATTTACTAAGACTTGCTTTGTGGCATAGCATATGTTCTATTTTGGAGAAGGACCCATGTACTGCTGAGAAAAACGTGTATTTGCTTGTTGAAGGATGGAATATTCTATATATACCTGTTAAGTCTAGACCATTGATTGTTCTATTAAGTCTTGTAGACTCTTTGTTTAGTTTTTGTTTTGAAGATCTATCCAGTGGTGAGAGAGTTATGTTGAAGTCACCCAATACTATTTTGTTGGGGTCTATTTGGTTCTTGAATTTGAGAAGGGTTTGTTTGACGAACATGGCTGTCCCATTGTTTGGGGCATGGATATTTAAGATTGTTATGTCTTGTTGATGTATGATTCCCTTAAGTAGCATGAAATGACCTTCTTTATCCCTTTTCACTAACTTTGGTTTGAAGTCTAATTTATCGGAAATGAGGATGGAAACTCTTGCTTGTTTACGCAGTCCATGTGAGTGATAAATTTTTTTCCATCCTTTCACCTTCAATCTGTGAATGTCTCTTTCTATGAGATGAGTCTCTTGGAGGCAGCATATTGTTGGGTCTTTTTTTTTAAATCGAATCTGCCAGTCTGTGCCTTTTAATTGCTGAGTTTAGGCCATTAACATTCAATGTTATAATGGAGACATGGTTTGTATTCCCAGACATTTTTGTTTATTCTTAGTTTGTAACTTGACTGGGTTTCTCCTATGATTGGCCTTCAGTGTAGCTCCTCCCTCTGCAGGTTTTCATTGTTGTTTTTCATTTCCTCTTCATGGAATATTTTACCAAGAATGTTCTGTAGTGCCAGCTTTCTTGCTGTGAATTCTTTTAATTTTTGTTTATCTTGGAAGGTTTTTATTTCATCATCTAACCTAAAACTTAATTTGCTGGATATAAGATTCTTGGTTGGCATCCGCTGTCTTTTAGCGCTTGGTATATGCTTTGCCATGATCTTCTTGCTCTCAGGGTCTGGGTTGAGAAGTCTGCAGTGATCCTAATTGGGTTCCCCCTATATGTAATCTGATTCCTTTCTCTTGTGGCTTTTAAGATTCTCTCCTTATTCTGAATGTTAGGCATTTTCATTATGATGTGCCTTGGTGTAGGTCTGTTGTGATTTTGAACATTTGGTGTCCTGTAAGCCTCTTGAATTTGATTATCCAATTCATTCTTCATATTTGGAAAGTTTTCTAATATTATTTCATTGAATAGATTGTTCATTCCTTTGGTTTGGAATTCTATGCCTTCCTCTATCCCAAAATTTCTTAAGTTTGGTCTTTTAAATGTTATCCCATAGTTCTTGGATGTTCTGCTCGTGGTTTCTTACCGTCTTCACTGTGTGGTCAACTCTATTCTCCAGGTTAAATATTTTGTCTTCAGTATCTGAGGTTCTGTCTTCCAAGTGGTCTAATCTGTTGGTGATGCTTTCTATTGAGTCTTTAATTTGGTTTATTGTTTCTTTCATTTCAAGGATTTCTGTTTGGTTCCTTTTCAGAATCTCTATCTCCTTATTGAAGTGATCTTTTACTTCCTATATTTGCCTTTGTATCTCTTTATCAAAGTGATCTTTTGCTGACTGGGCTTGCTCTCTTATATCATTCTTTAAGTCACGGAACGTTTTAATTATGTACATCCTGAACTCCTTTTCTGTCATTTCTTCTGCTATACTGACCATGGATTCTAATAGTGTAGTATCTTCATTTGCTTGAGGCATTTTCTTCCCTTGTTTTTTCATGATGTTTGTTAGTCTTTCCTTCTAGCTCTGCTGATCCAAGGTGTTACAGTTTTTACTCCTATATGGTTATAGTTTCCCTGCAGGGTTTTGATACCTCTCCTTTAAAGGGGAGACCAATATTGACTGATCTCAATACAAACAATATATAGTTTCAAACCAAGTAGCTCCTAATAGCTCCCAAATACATTTACAGTTTAGTCACAATATTCAACAATTATGAGTTCCTTTAACATCTATTATGTAAACAATAGGTTTGTAC
Organism: Geosciurus inauris; assembly: GCA_004024805.1. Taxonomy (NCBI): domain Eukaryota; kingdom Metazoa; phylum Chordata; class Mammalia; order Rodentia; family Sciuridae; genus Geosciurus; species Geosciurus inauris. The sequence continues at coordinate 38,453 of PVHX01011239.1, forward strand.
AGGGTCTATATTTGCTGTTGGTGGGATAGGGAAACTTGAGGTGTAGGACAGAATTTTGGGGGAGTAGGAAGTGAGGATATGGTTATTAGATCTTAGAAAGCATGAAAAAGGAATCCAAGAGAAGTTAGCTATTACTAGAAAGAGTGACAGAAAGTTGGGGAAGACCAGTAAGGAGGAAGAAAAGAGGGTACAGCTAGCGAGGAGACATGACAGTAAGAAAAATAAAACATACGCAAGTGGGAGTAAAAAGACTATATAATACCACTCTAGTATACAGTTCAGAAATCCCAGTCTACCATATCCTACTGTATAGCAAATACTTGGTTTCACAACTATTGGGGATTAGAGGGTAGGAAAAGAGCAAGAGAGGAAAGGAAAAAGAAAGAAAGGAAAGAAGAAAAGAGCAGAGAAATAAAACACAAAGATTAAACAAGATGAATATTAGGAGAAAAAGATAAAGGATAAAATAAAAAATAAGAATAAAAAAATTAAAAGTCTCAATGTCCATTCACCTCCAGTAGGTGGCGTTGTTCGTTGCTTGCTGGACTTTCCCAGCTGGGTGAAGAATATCCTGGGTGTGGGTCTTACAAGGAAGCCATCTGCTTCAGCAGCAAGGTGAAGGTCTGGGCCGCAGGTAGAGATGCTGTTTCACGGTGTGCTGTGTTGAAGTCAAAATTTGTCCCCAGATGCTGTCTGGCATTCCCTGCTGCAGGAAGTTCTGCCATGTCAGATGGGGATCCACAAAGAACAGTAGCCAGGGGTCCCGCGGGGGAGACGTTTGTCCACAGGAGCAACTGCTAGGGGTCCTGCGTGGTTGGGTGGGTGCTGGAGGCAGGTACCCCATGTAGAAGTAGGTCTCGCCTGCCTGGGGCGAATCCTGGGCTTGATCCCTGGGCTGGGGCCCCACGCTGCATGGCGTTCCACCGCTTGCTGCTGAAGTCACGCTGTTTGTGGCAATCTCTGCTGCCTGGTGGCCCTGTGTACACACACATGAGTGAAATTCCTGCAGGGGATGATGTGCTGTAGGATGATGTCAAGAAACTGGCTGGGAGACAGTATTTCCACTACTTCAAGCTCTGGTCCTGGAGAGATAGCATGGAGGAGTCTGTCTAGGCCACCATATTGGAACCCAAGCATAATATTATCTTAAAGATCTTTTCTATCTTTCTATTGAGTAGGCATGATAACATACAAAACACAATCCATTCAGCCCATCTGGAGGTGGATTCATCAGTGCATAATTAAAGAAATCTTACACAGTTTGTGCTGGACCCTAAAGGACAAGAGTAACCCAGCCAGGCCAACTGCTAAGGATGTTCTCAGCAGAAAAGGACCCTTCTTGACATTTCTTGTTACTTGTATTCTTTTTGTGCGTGTGTCAATTTTAATTTTTTTAATTTTTATTTTTTTAATTTGTTCTAATTAGTTATACATGATTATTACTTGTATTCTTTTTTTGGGGGGGGTACCAGGGATTGAACTCAGGGGTACTCAACCACTGAGCCACATCCCCAGCCCTATTTTGTGTTTTATGTAGAGACAGGGTCTCACTGAGACCCTTAGCACCTCACCGTTGCTGAGGCCAGGTTTGAACTCACGATTCTCCTGTCTCAGCCTCCCAAACTGCAGGGATTACAGGCGTGCATCACCACACCCGGCTACTTGTATTCTTGATTGTTGACATTCTAACTGGAGTTAGATAAAATCTCAATGTAGTTTTTTTTTTTAATATTTTATTTTTTAGTTGTAGGCAGACAGAATATCTTTATTTTATTTTTACGTGGTGCTGAGGATCGAACCCAGTGCTTCACGCATGCTAGGCGAGCGCGCTACCACTGCACCACAACCCCAGCCCTCAATGTAGTTTTGATTTGAATTTCCCTAATTGCTAGAGATGTTGAATATTTTTTCATTATATTTATTGACCATTTGTATTCCTTTTGGAAGTGTGTTCAGTTCTTTACCTGTTTATTGACTGGGGTTTTTTGTTTGTTCATTTTTTCATGTTATGTTTTTTGAGTTCTTTATATGTTCTGGAGATTAATGCTCTATCTGATGTGCAGGTGGCAAAAATTTCCTCCCATTCTGTAGATTCCCCTTTAGTACTCATGATGGTTTCCTTGCTGTGAAAAAGCTTTTTGGTTTGATACCATCCCATTTATTGATTCTTGATTTTACTTCTTGTGCTTTAGGAGTCTTGTTGAGGAAGTCAGTTCCTAAGCTGACATGATGGAGAGTTGGGCCTACATTTTCTTCTAGTAGATGCAGTGTTTCTAATCTAATGCCTAGGTCTTTGAGTTTTGTGCAGAGTGAGAGATAGGGGTTCAATTTCATTCTGCTACATATGGATTTCTGGTTTTCCCAGCACCATTTATTGAACAGGATATCTTTTCTCCAATGTATGTTTATTGTGCCTTTGTCTAGTATGATCTAACTGTATTTATGTGGGTTTGTATCTGTGTCTTCTATTCTATACCATTGGTATTCATGTCTGTTTTGGTACCAATACCATGCTGTTTTTGTTACTATAGCTCTGTAGTATAATTTAAGGTCTAGTTTCAATTTCTCACTAAGGTTTGCTTTGGCTATTCTGGGTCTCTTATTTTTCCAAATGAATTAAAAATTGCTTTCTCTATTTCTATGGAGAACTTCATTGTGATTTAAACAGGAGTTACATTAAATCTATAGTGCTTTTGGTAGTATGGCCATTTTGATGATACTAATTCTGCCTATCTAAGAACATGGGAGATCTTTCCATCTTTTCAAGTTTTCAATTTCTTTCTTTAATGTTCTGTAGTTTTTACTGTACAGGTATTTCACTTCTTTTGTTAGATTGATTCCAGGTATTTTTTTCTTTTTTGAGGCTCTTGTGAATGCGAGTTTTCCTAATTTCTCTTTCAGCTGATTCATCATTGGTGTATAGGAACACAATTGATTTTATGGGTGTTAATTTTATATCCTGCTACTTTGCTAGATTCATTTATGAGTTCTACAAGTTTTCTGGTGGAGTTTATAGGATCATGTTGTTAGCAGATGGGAATAGTTTGAGCTCTTCTTTTTCTATTTGTATCCCTTTAGTTTCTTTCTTTTGCCTAGTTGCTCTGGCTAGAGTTTCAAGGACTATTTTGAATAGAAGTGGTGAAAGAGGGCATCCTTGTCTTGTTCCAGTTTTTAGAGGGAATGCTTTCAGTTTTTCTCCATTTAGAATGATGTTGGCCTTGAGTTTAATGTATATACCTTTTACAATATTGAGGTATTTTCCTACTATCCCAAGTTTTTCTAGTATTTTTAACATGACTAGATGCTGTATTTTGTCTAATGCTTTTTCTGCATCTATTCAGATAATCATGATTTTTGTCTTTAAGTCTATTGATGTGGTAAATTACATTTATTGATTTCCATATACATTCCTAGAATGAAACCCACTTTATCATGGTGCACTATCTTCTTAATATGTTTTTATATGTGATTTGCCAGTGTTTTATTAAGAATTTTTACATCTATATTCATCAGGGATATTGGTTTTAAGTTTTCTTTCCTTGATATGTCTTTGTCTGGTTTTGGAATCACGGTGATACTAACTTCATAGAGTGAGTTTGGAAGGGTTCCCTCCTTTTCTATTTCATGGAACAGTTTGAGAATTGGTGTTAGTTCTTCTTTGAAGGTCTGGTATAACTCGGTTGAGAATCCACCCAGTCCTGGGCTTTTTTATTTTATTATTATTTTTTTTTTGGTACCAGGGATTGAACTCAGGGACACTCAACCACTGAGCCACATCCCCAGCCCTATTTTTGTGTTTTATGTAGAGACAGGATCTCACTGAGTTCCTGAGGTCTCACTCACTTGCCTGCTGTTGCTGAGGCTGGCTTTGAACTCACGATTCTCCTGTCTTAGTCTCCCAAAGTGCAGGGATTATAGGCATGCACCACTGCGCCCGGCTCTGGGCTTTTCTTTATTGTTAGGCTTTTGATGGCATCTTCAATTCCATTGCTTGAAATTGATGTTTAAACTTTCTACGTACTTCTGGTTCAATTAGGGTAAGTCTATGTCTCTAGAAAATTGTGGATGTCTTCAAGATTTTCTATGTTATATGTTATTTGAGTATACATTTTCAGAATAGTTTCTGATTATCCTCTGTATTTCACTGGTGTCTGTGGTGATATTTCCTTTTACTTCAGAAATTTTAGAATTTTGTGTTTTTTCTCTCTTTCTCTTGGCTAAGAGTTTATCAATTTTTTTAAAATATTTTTTTAGTTGTAGATGGACACAATATCTTTATTTATTTTTATGTGGTGCTGAGGATCGAACCCAGTGCCTCACGCATGCGAGGCAAGCGCTCTACCACTGAGCTACAATCCCAGCCCCGAGTTTATCAATTTTGTTTATTTTTTCAAAGAACCAACTTTTTGTTTTGTTGATTTTCTTTGATTTTTTTTGTTTGTTTCAATATCATGGATTTTGACTTTGATTTTAATTATTTCCTGTCTTCCACTGTTTTTAGTGTTAATTTGTTCTGTTTCCAGGACCTTGAGATGTAATGTAAGGTTATTTATTTGGTGACTCTATTCTTTTAATGAATGAGTTCAGTGTTATGATCTTTCCTCTTAGAACCACTTTCATAGTGTGCCAGGGATTTTGATATGTTTCGTTGCTATTCTCATTTACCTTTAAGTATTTTTTAAATTTCAACCCTGATTTCTTCTAGTATGCGTTGATCATTAAGTAACATATTATTTAGTCTCCAGGTGTTAGAGTAGCTTCTATTTTTTATTATATCACTGATTTCTAAGTTCATTCCATTATGATCTGATAGAATGCAAGGTATTATCTCTAATTTTTTGTATTTGCTAAGCATTACTTTGTAGCCTAAGATGTGGTCTATTTTATAAAATGATCTCTGTGCTGCTGAGATGAAAGTGTATTCAGTCATTGATCAATGAATTATTCTATATATGTCTGTTAAGTCTATTTTATTAATTGTTATTTTTAGTTCTGTAGCTTCTTTGTTTGGTTTTTGTTTGGACAATCTATCCAGTCATGAGAGAGGAGTATTAAAGTCATCCAGTAGTAGTGTGTTGTGGTCTATTTGATTCTTGAAATTGAGAAGGTTTGTTGTTTGTTTGTTTGGTACTAGGGATTAAACTCAGGGGTACTTGACCACTGAGCCATATCTCCAGCTCTATTTTGTATTTTATTTAGAGACAGGGTCTCACTGAGTAGCTTAGTGCCTCACTTTTGCTGAGGCTGGCTTTGAACTCGTGATCCTCCTGCCTCAGGCTCACAAGGCACTGGGATTATAGTCGTGCGCCACCATGCCCAGTGAGAAGGGTTTATTTGATGTACATTGCTGCTCCGTTGTTTGGGGCATAAATATTTATGATTGTTGTATCCTATTGATGTATAATTTCCTTAAACAGTATGAAATAATCTTTCTTGGCCCTTCTGATTAACTTTATCTTGAAGTCCACTTTATCTGATATAAGGCTAGAAACCCCCACTTGTTTACAAAATCTAAGTGAATGATATGTTTTTTCCCATCCTTTTACCTTCAGTCTATGGGTGTCTTTGCCCATGAGGTGCATCTCTTAGAGATAGAAAATTAATGGGTCTTATTTTTTATTCCAATCTTTCAGTGTACATCTTTTGATTGATGAATTTAGACCATTTACATTCAATGTTACTGTTGAGAAATAATTTTTATTCTCTGCCATTTTACTTCTGGTTTTTTAATTTGAATTAATTTCTCCTTTAATTGAGTATTCTTCTAGTGTAGTTTCTCCCTTTGCTGGTTTTCAATTTTATTTTTCATTTCTTCTTCATGAAATATTTTATTGTATATGTTTTTTAGTGCAGGCTTTCTAGTTATAAATTCTTTTAACTTTTGTTTATCTTGGAAAATTTTTATTTCATCATTAAATCTGGAGCTTAATTTTGCCAGATACAGTATTCTTAGTTGGCATCCATTTTCTTTCAGGGCTGGGAATATAAAATTCTAAGACTTCCTAGCTTTTAGGGTCTGGGCTAAGAAATCAGCTGCGATCTGGACTGGTTTCCTTCTAAATGTGGCCTGTTATTTTTCTCTAGCAGCCTTTCAAATTTGTCCTTATTCTGTAGGTTGGGCATTTTCATAATGATGTGCCTTGGTGTAGGTCTATTGTAATTTTATATATTTGGAGTCCTATAAGCCTCCTGTATTTGATTTTCCATTTCATTCTTAAGGTTTGGGGAAATTTGTGATATTTCTTCATTGGTTTATTTCCAAGCTTTCATCTATTCTGATAAGTCTTAAAATATGCTCTTTTCATGTTATCCCATATTTCTTGAAAGTTCTGTTTGTGGTCTCTTAACATCTTTTCTCCATGGCCAACTTTATTTTCCAGATTATATATCTTGTCTTTGTTGCCTGAAATTCTATCTACCAAATGGTCCAGTCTGCTGGTGATGCATTCCATTGAGTTTTTAATTTGGTTTACTGATTCCTTCATTTTGAGAATTTTCAATTGATTCTTCTTCAGGATTTCTATCTCCTTATTGAAGAGATCTTTCACTTCTTGGATTTTCTCTATTATTTCACTCGTTACATCATCTTTTACCTCACATATCAGTTTAATTATAAACTTTCTAAATTCCTTCTCTGATATTTCTCCCACTGTGATATCATTGAATTTGGGGGGGGTAACTAAAGATGGAACTGAGGGGCACTCAACCACTGAGCCACATCCCCATCCCTATTTTGGGTTTTATGTAGAGAAAGGGTCTCACTGAGTTGCTTAGCATCTCACCGTTGCTGAGGCTGGCTTTGAACTAGTGATTCTCCTGTCTCAGCCTCCCTAAGTGCTGGAAATACAGGCTTATGCCACCATGCCCTGCTTCACTGGATTTTTAATGAAGTATTTTGATTTGTTTTGGATGATTTGTTCCCTTGCTTTTTCATGCTGTTTTCTAGAAACTCACAGTTTAGGGAAAGACAAATAATAACAACAACCAATGCAATCTATATTCAGCATTAAACTAAATACTTGGTTCCCTCTTTGGCATCTACAATGTTAATTGGCAGTACAAACAAAAATAGTATAGAATTGCTAAAAGTAGTGATATTATGTTTACAAAAAGGTTTGCAATTTCAAAAATGTGAAGAGGGAGAATGCAGAGATGTAGGATGTAATAAGTGAGAGGGAGGAGGAGACAGAATAGTAGTAAAGAGTTAAAGGAAGAGCAAATGAGAACAATAGAATTTGTTAGCAAAAGAAAAGAGAAGAAGAGAAAAAAGGGAATTAAGAGAAAAATAATACAAAACAAAACCAGGTATTCTAATCAAAAACCCTAATCCTCAAAAGACAAGAATCATGAAAATAGCTACCTTTAAGAAATGCTAGAAATGAAAAGTGAGACAAATATGTATATGTACAAATGTCCACAGACCATTTAGCATATAAAAAACAAAAAGAAAGAAAAAGGTTCTTGATGGAAGATTAAAGAGTTGTTTCCATTGAAATGGTCAAATTTTTTCTATAATATTGTAAGTTGGTTGTTAGTTCTCAATTGTCTTCCTTTCCATTTTTTATTGGGATATATATTGCACACAAGAGTAGTGGAGTAGTCAGGGGCTGTCAATTCCTTCTTTTTGTGGAGCTAGTCAGGTTGCCTGTTCTCAGCTTCCCTTCTCAGTAATACAAGGCAGGGCAGATTGGAGGGTGTTGTCTACTCCATTCACAGTGAGGAGTCACTGTAGAATTCTTTGAAAGGAGTTCCCAGAGGTGGAGCTCCTGAGGGCAAGGTTTGGGTCTAGCTAGACCCCCAGTACTTTGTGGAATGATGTTTTGTGAAGGTTTTTAATCAGCACAGCTTCTGAGCCTAGAAGCTTCTAGACTGTGCTGGGCACCTCTATGGCTGGAGTCTCCCCTGGGTTCCACTTGAGCAAGGAAGGAGCCAGTTCTCTCTCCCCCTCCTCCACCTCCTGTGGCTCCTGTATCTTAGCCTTCTTTACTCAGTCCCAAAGCACACATTCACTCCCCTCTGCCTGATCAAGTTCCCAGTCATCCCTAGCTGGTCCTGTGAACCTCAAAACTCAAAGAGTGAGAGGTGCCCAGGATCTCTCAGGTCTGAGTGTCCAAAATTCCCCTGAGTGCAACACTTTCCATGCCTGAATTTTATCTGGTTTTCTAGTCACACTCTGGGTAGCATGGCAGGATTCTGCCAGGTCAGGTTTTTGGACCTAGCTGGAATCACTCAGGTCTGGGCGCCTAAGTTTGGACCCACACAAGCCAGCCACTGTAACACAGGGGGAAAAGATGCTGGCTATCCTGGGAGTAGTGTCCTTCTCACATGAAAACAAAGTGCAGCTCACCCACTGGATCAACTCAACAATGTCCCCGATCACCATCCTCTCTGCTTCATGAAACACCAAGGTGCTACCCAAAATGCAGGTTCTTAGACTCCCTCTCCAACTTGCCTTCAGTGGATCCACACTGGCCAATGGTGCTGGTGCTGGTGACTTAGGAGGCTGAGGCAGGAAGATCACAAGTTTGAAGCCAGCCTCAGCAACTTAGTGAAGCCCTGTCTCAAAATCAAAAATAAAAATGTCTGGGGATGTAGTTCAGTGGCAAAGCATCCCTAGTTCAATCCTCAGTACAAAAAGAGAAAGAAAAGCCTCCAATTGATGCTATGGCTCCTTCTCTAACTGTCCTGTTTATTCATTTCCTTTTATAACCAAACTTCCTAGACAAGTGGTCCATACTCAAAGCCCCTTTTTCCAACCTATATCTTTTCCCCTCATGCATTACATTCTGATTTCTAGTCCCCACACCACTAGTTAGATGCTCAATCAGAAGTCACAAAGGATCCTCCTTTATTTGTCAGATCTAATAACTACTTCTTGTTTCCTTTGACCTCTGTGCACTGACTAGGTGCCCTCCACCCTTCATCAGAGTTTTTCCTACATACACACCTCCTCATGTATTATCTTTATACTGCCTTTTGCAGGGGACTGGAGGTTGAACCCAGGGACACTTTGTCCCAGTACTTTGATTTTCTGTTTATATTTGATTTTTTTTTAAATTAGGTTTACATGATATCACAGTGCAGTTTGATTCATTGTACACAGATGGAGGATAACATTTCATTTCTCTGGTTGTGATATAGAATCACAATACACACGCAGTCATACATAAAGCTAGAGCTATGATGACCATCATATTCCACCATCTTTACTATCCCCATGCCCCCTCCCCCCTTATACCCCTGTGAACAGAGTTCCTCCATTGTTCCTGTGTCCTTTCCCCCATTATAGATCAGCATCTGCTTATCAATGAGCACATTCAACATTTGGCTTTCTGAGATTCGCTTACTTCACTTAGCATGATATTCTCCAACTCCATCCATTTACCTGCAAATGCCATAATTTTATTCTCTCTTATTGCTGAGTAATATTCCATTGTGTATATATAACACAATTTCTTTATCCATTCATCTACCAAAGGGCATCTAGGTTGGTTCCACAGTTTAGCTATTGTGAATTGAGCTGCTATAAATATTGAAGTGGCTGTGTCACAGTAATAGGCTCTTTTTAAGTCTTCTGGGTATAGACCAAGGAGTGGGATTGCTGGGTCAAATGGTGGTTCCATTCCAAGTTTTCTAAGGAATCTCCATACTGCTTTCCAGATTGGTTGTACCAATTTGCAGTTCCACCAGCAATGTATGAGCGTGCCTTTTCCCCCACAACCTCGCCAACACTTATTGTTGTTTGTATTCTTGATAATTGCCGTTCTGACTGGTTTGAGATGAAATCTTACGGTAGTTTTTATTTCCATTTCTCTGATTGTTAGAGATGTTAAACATTTTTTCATATGTCTGTGGATCGATCGTATACCTTCTTCTGTGAAGTTTCTGTTCAACTCCTTGGCCCATTTCTTGATTGGGTTGTTAGTTTTTTTGGTGTTAAGTTTTTTGAGTTCCTTATATATCCTGGAAATTAGTGCTCTATCAGATGTGTGTGTGGCAAAGATTTGTTCCCAGAATGTCGGCTCTCTGTTCACTTCACTAATTATTTCTTTTGCTGAGAAGAAGCTTTTTAGTTTGAATTCATCCCATTTATTGATTCTTGATTTTACTTCTTATGCTATAGGAGTCTTGTTAAGGAAGTATGGCCCTAATCCGACATGATGATGATTTGTGCCTATTTTTTTTTCTATTAGGCGTTGGGTCTGGTCTGATTCCCAGGTCCTTGATCCACTTTGAGTTGAATTTTGTGCATGGTGAGAGATAAAGGTTTAGTTTCATTTTGTTGCATATGGATTTCCAGTTTTCCCAGCACCATTTGTTGAAGAGGCTGTCTTTTCTCCAGCGTACGTGTTTGGCTCCTTTGTCTAGTATAAGATAACTGTATTTAAGTGGGTTCATCTCTGTGTCTTCTATTTTATACCATTGGTCTACATGTCTATTTTGGTGCCAGTACCATGCCGTTTTTGTTACTATAGCTTTGTAGTATAATTTAACATCTGGTATTGTGATGCCTCTTGCTTTACTCTTCTTGCTAAGGATTGCTTTGGCTATTCTGGGTCTCTTATTCTTCCAAATGAATTTCATGATTGCCTTTTCCATTTCTATAAGGAATGTCATTGGGATTTTAATTGGAATCACATTGAATCTATATAGCGCTTTGGGTAGTATGGCCATTTTGACAATATTGATTCTGCCTATCCAGGAGCATGGGAGATTTTTCCATCTTCTAAGGTCTTCTTCAATATCTTTCTTCAGTGTCTTGTAGTTTGCATTGTAGAGATCTTTCACTTCTTTTGTTAAATTGATTCCCAAGTTTTTGTTTTTGTTTTTGTTTTTGAGGCTATTGTGAATGGGATAGTTTTCCTAATTTCTCTTTCAGAGGGTTTATCACTGATGTATAGAAACGCAATTGATTTGCTGTGTAGTGCAGGCTTTTTTGCTGTAAATTCTTTTAACTTTTGTTTATCATGGAAGGTTTTTATTTCATCATCAAATCTGAAGCTCAGTTTTGCTGGATATAGGATTCTTGGTTGACATCCATTTTCTTTCAGAGCTTGGAATATGTTGTTCCATGATCTCCTGGCTTTTAGGGTCTGGGTTGAAAAATCTGCTGAGATCCAAATTGGTCTCCCCTTTTATGTAATCTAGTTCCTCTCTATTGCAGCCTTTAAAATTCTATCCTTATTCTGTATGTTGGGCATTTTCATTATAATGTGCCTTGGTGTAGATCTGTTGAAATTTTGTACATTTGGTGTCTTGTAAGCCTCTTGTATTTGATTTTCCAATTCTTTGTTCATATTTGGGAAATTTTCTTATATTATTTCATTGAAGAGATTGTGCATTCCTTTCGTTTGAAATTCTGCTCCTTCCCCTATCCCAATAAATCTTAGATTTGGTCTTTTGATGCCATCCCATATTTCTTGTATGTTCTGTTCATGATTTTTTACCACCTTCAATGTATGGTCAATTTATTTTCAAGATTGTATATCTTGTCTTCATTATCTGAGGTTCTGTCTTCCAGGTGATCTAGTCTGCTGGTGATGCTTCTATTGAGTGTTTTATTTGGTTTATTGTTTCCTTCATTTCAAGAATTTCTGATTGGTTTTTTTTTTTTTCACTATCTCTAGCTCTTTTCTAAAGCAATCTTTTGTTACTTGTAATTGCTGTCTTATCTCTTTGTTAGAATGATCAATGGTTGCCTTTATTTGTTCTCCTATTTCTTTGTTGGATTGATCAATTTTTGCCTGTAATTGCTCACTTATGTCATTCTTTAATTCACAGATCATTTTAACTATGTACATTCATATTCTTTCTCTGACATTTCATCAACTGCGTTGTCAATGGATTCTGTTACAGTGGTATCAAGGTTTATTTGGGGCACTTTCTTCCCTTGTTTTTTCATGTTGATCGTGTATCTTCCTTTCTTGCAATATCAATCTGAGTTATTGTGGCTTCTATCCTATAATCTTGTATCAACACTCCACATTACCTGTATCTTACCTTGGAGCTACTTCTGTTCCCCCAGTGTCCCTAGATGGACACTACTGCCACTAAAGTTCATGGAGGACATAGTAGACGTACCTCTAGAGGGCAGTGGGAGTGGCCTTAGCTGGGCTCCTGTGGTGGTATCTGAGGGCTGTTTTGCCCCTCTCTTGCACTCCTGCTGGTGAGCAGGATCTCTGGAGTAGAACTGGGGGCGGGCCCAAGTCTCATTTAGGCAGAATCACAAGCAGGAGAGTCTCTGTGCGACCTTCACCTTGGGTGTGAGCTCCCCTGGGGCTGGAGTCTAGCAGGCTCTGGTCTGCCTTCAGCTGGGCACCCCTGGCATTCCCTAAGGGCGCTTTTGGGCCTTCTGTCTTGCCTGACCACAGGAACTTTGGAGCAGAACTGGGGCGGGCCCAGGCCTCACTTGGTTGGTGCCTACTCACACTGGGGTCTCTGCAACGAATCTTACCCTGAGTGTGGGCTCCCCTGTGGCTGGCGGCTAGCAGTCTCTGGTCTCCCTTTGGCTGGACATGGGTGCAGTTTCCTGAGGGCGGTTTTCGGCCCTCTGCCTGTCCCGGTACTTTTTATGACTTTTATTTTGAGACAGGGTCTCCCTAAGTTGCCCAGGCTGGCCTTGAACTTGTGATCCTCCTGCCTTAGGCCCCCCCCCCGTTTGTTGGGGTTACAGGTATAAGCCACCATACCTAGCTTATTTTCATTATTTTTAATTATGAAGATACTACTCAGTGTAAAGCATAACACCATACATGGATGTGTAAAGATAAACTTAAAACTCTCTCCTCCTTTCTGCCCCCCTATTCCCATCCTCATCATGTAAGCAATGCTATCAGCCTGGTACACATCCTTCTGTCAAAGAGTTCTCCAAGAAAACAAACAAACAAATAACCAAGTTATCTATGAGCTTTCAAACATCAATACACATAAGGAGGTACACAGAGGGTTCTGCCTTAGTGTTGTTGCATATGCTACTATGCAACTTCTTTTTCTCTTATACCAATACATTGTGATTCTCTCTCTAGATCAATGAATAAAAAAATTCTACACATTTCTTTCTTTTTCTTTTTTCTTTTTTGCTTTTAATGGTAAGCTTTATTGAGGTATAACTTACATATGATAAAATTCAGTCATATTGTAAATTTTACACTTGTACACTTGATGATTTCTGAGAAATGTATTAATCTTCTAACTACCACCACCACAAGCACAATTAATAGAAATGATCCTCTTAAAAACTTGTTTGGTTCTTCTTTGCAGTTAACCCTCTTCCCATCAACCCACCTCTTGTTTCCTGGAAACCACTTATGTGGTTTTGCATTTTCTAGTACTCCCTCACTGATGTGCTTTTGCATTTTCTAGTACTTCATACAAATGAAATCATATGCTTCTTTCACTCATCATAATGCTCTTGTGATTCATCTTATGTTATATGGTAGTTTTATTCTGTTTTACTGAATTGTTTTCCAGTGTGAAGGCATAGCAGTTTATCAGCATATCTGTCAAAGAACATTTACCTTGTTGTAGTTTGGGGCTATTATGAATATGAATATGTTGTAAGTATTTGTACATGGTTTTTTTTTTGTATGAACATCCTTTTAATTTATCTAGGATAAAGACCCATGAGAGTGATTACTATGATCATTTCTTAAGTGGCTATTTAAAAATTTTTCTTTATCAGTAGTTTTCAGCAAATTGATTTTGATGTGTCTTTGTGTTATTTTCTGCATGTTTTGTCTACCTTCGGTTAGATGAGTTGCTTGGATCTGAGAGTTTATGGATTTTGTCAAATTAGAAAAATGTTTAGCTATTATTTCTTCAAAATTTTCTTCCTCCCTCACATCCCCTTCTTAGACCTCCCTTGCATGTGTTACACAAGTTCATATTGTTCCACAGCTTGCTGATGTCCTATACATTTTTCATTATTTTCTATTGGATGATTTCTATTGCTATCTTCAGGTTCAATCATCTTTCCTACAGTGTCTAAAACCTTCCAATGTGTTTTTCATCTTATATTGTATTTTCAAGTCTTAAAAGCTCAGATTGTATTTTTTTAAATGATATCTTTCATGTTTCTCTAAATCATCTTATTTTCTTTTACAACCCTGGGCAACTTATTTTTTCCTCCATCCATGTTTTTATTTGGTGCATTATAGTTGTACATATATATAACAATACAATTTGGTCAATATCACCCCTTGCCTGCCAACCCCTGATCCCTTTCCTCTACTGATCTCCCTTTGATTTTCATGAGATCCCTGCTCCATACCACCTTTCTTCTTCCTCTCTAGCTTCCACATATGACAGAAAACATACCACTCTTTGATGTTATGAATTACAGTAATAGATGAACATGGGTATGCATATATTATTGTAGTTCGATGACTTTAATTCTTCAGGATAAACACAGAGAAATGGTATAGCTGGGTCATAGTCTTTTGAGGAATCTCCATACTGATTTCCATAGTGGTGGAACTGATTTATGATCTCCCAACAGTGTAAAAGTTCCTTTCCCCCCACATCCTCTCCAGCATTTATTATTTATATCCTTGGTGACTGCCATTCTGACTAGTGTGAGACAAACTCTCTGTATAGTTTTGATTTACATTTCCCTTATTGCTAATGATGTTGAACATTTTTCATATATTTGTTGGCAATTTGTATTTCTTCTTTTGAGAAGTGTCTGTTTAATTCATTTCCTATTTACTAATTGGGTTATTTGATTTCTTGGTGTTCTTTAAAGTTTTTTGAGTTCTTTAAATGTTCTAGATATTAATCCTATTAGACAAGTAGCTAGCAAAGATTTTCTCCCATTCTGTAGATTTTCTCTTTATATTCTTAATTATTTCCTTTTCTGTGCAGAAGCTTTTTAATTTGATCTCATTCCATTTATTAACTCTTGGCATTATTTCCTGAGCTTTAAGGGTTCTATTGAGAAAGCTGTTTTCTGTGCCTAGATGCTGGAATGTTTACCCTATGTTTTCTTCTAGGAGTTGCATAGTTTCTGGTCTAAGTCTGAGTAATTTATAATGAACACTTTAAGGACCTTGCCTGTAAATCTGTCACCTCTATAATTTTAAAGTATATTTTGATGGCTGTTTTTGTGTGTGGGGGGGTGATATTTCCTGCTTCTTTAAATGCCTTTTAACTTTTAAATGGATGTTGAACACATTGAATTTTACTGGGTTCTGTTGTATTCCTTACAAGAGTGTTGCATTTTGTCCTAAGATACAGTTAAGTTAGCCAGGCCTGGTGGCGCAAGCCTGTAATCCCAGCACTTAGGGAGGCTGAGACAGGAGAATCGTGAGTTCAAAGCCACCCTCAGCAACGACAAGGTGCTAAGCAACTCAGTGAGACCCTGTCTTTACATAAAAAAACACAAAATAGGGCTGGGGATGTGGCTCAGTGGCCGACTGCCCCTGAGTTCAATCCCCAGTACAAAAAAAAAGATACAGTTAAGTTACTTGGGATCAGTTTGATTCTTCTGAGGCTTGTTGTAAGCTTTGTTATGGAAGTCCAAGAGCAGTCTTAACATAGGATTAATTACCTCCACTAATGAGATATGATCTTTCTTCTCTCTGATGCCTACTATATTAGATCTGTAGAATTTTCTACAACTTGCAGAACTTAAGGAATTATAAAAAGTGTTTGGCCTACTGCTTTTCATAATTCTTTTCCAGGCCTAATTGAGTGTTACCTCATGTGTGTGTAGACAGAACACAGTCAAAGCCTCTTGAAGGCCCCTGTGAAAATCTCCAGAGTTCTTTGTGGAGTTCCCTCTTTTCAGTACTCCATCCTGCAAATTTCTGACACTCTGGCCTCATTTGCATTCTGTTATCTTTCTGTTATCTTTCTCTTCAACTCAGTAAGACTCTAAGTTTGAGTATCCCTCTCTGCACTATAGTCTGAAAACTGCCTCCAGGCTGGGGCAATTATAGGGCTAGCTTCATCTGTATCTTTTCTTTCAGAGGTCACAGTATTGTGCTGCTTCAAGTACAAGATCTGAAAATAATTATTTCATACATTTTGTGAAATTTTCTATATATTTATGGAGAGAAGTAATTCCTTATAGCAGTTGGTCTTTCACAGAAGCCTGATTTATTCTTTTTAATTCCTGCATAGTTTTCTACAGTTTATTTCATCTTTCTCCTAATAATTTACTCTGTCAAGGTCCAAGTCAGGAGACAGGAAAGTAATTTGAAAAGGAAATGTTTAATAAAGCACACAGTAATTTGAACAGGGAATGTTTAATAGAGAGAAACATTAACTAGGAGCAAGAGATTAAATATGGAAGGGATAGAAAGCAGTACATATTATAAGAATGGCATAGAGAGAAGAGCCACTATATCTAGTGTACAGTATCCATGTAAGAAATAAATTGGGAAGAGTCCCCTCCCTTCTGGGGCTGAGATATAAAACTTGTTGGAGAAGTCATGGTGGCCATGATCAACCAGATGGTAGAGAGATCCAAGAAGTTGTTGCAAGCCAACCCTAGCAAGAGGAAACCATTCACTCTTTGAGGTGATGGTGAGATTTTCAGGAAGCCTCCAGAGTGGGTTCTATCAGGTTTACTGAGCATCGAAGAGAAACTGGGGATGTGCCAGTAGAATGTACCAGGAAGCTATCTAGAGGGGAGCTGGTAGAACTCACTAGCAAACTGTTTCAGGGATGTGGAAGCTGTTCACAGAAGAGCCATGTCACTTGGTGGGGATGAGAACCATCAGATGTCCCCACAGATGCCACTGGCAGCCACATAGTTGAACCAAGAAGAAAACAAACATGCTAGATCTAGGAAGGCAAAGCCCTGTCTCCTACAGGATCTTCCCTAAGGCCCTCTACTGAAAAAACTTAATATAATGTCGACTTATCAAAACAGAATTGCTCATAGGGTCCAGCTGCATTATGGCAGATCAAGAAACAAATGATGGATTTGGAATTGAAAGACAATAAATTAATAACTGATATCATATGCATTTCTATTTTTCCAATTTTTGCTATGATTATTAAAAGCAAAATACTTAGTTGAATTTCTCTTAAGCATTGTCATTTTTACCTTAGCAAAAAAGCATCACAACAATAAAAAGAGTATGGCCAATTCAGACAGAGCATGGAGAGGCTGCATAAAATCCTTACAAAAAGAACCAGATTAAGAAAAGCAAGAAAGATTGCAATATATCATTTCACAAAGTATAAAAACAAGGCCACAGAGGTTTTAATAAAGGATGTTTTTGAAAGGATGGCCTGAGATGAAGAATATGCTGGTCAATGAAAGACAACAACAAGCTCCATACATCTAAGAAGCATAATATGATAAGGATACACCTGTGATATTTGCAGTACCAAGGTCTCATCCCCTAAAGATATGTCTTGACAGGGTCAATAACTATGAAAGCAACTAAGACAAAAAGCATAGAATCAAGAAACAATTTCTAATTTTATTTTTATTTATTTATTTTTTGAAACAGGTATCAGCATTTATTTGTTTGTGCTGTACTTATTTGTTCATACATTTACATTTTCATTCATTTAACAAAGATTTGCTGAATGCCTGCTTTTCTAAGCATCAGAGAGACAGTGCTGAGATGAATAGACATTGCCTCTGTTCTCACGGAACTTACAGTCAACAAACAGAAATTAAAGAAATAAACCCACAATATATAACTGATTCAAGTTCAAGCAGGAAGGAAATAGAGTAGCATAAGAGTAGGAACTTGATTTAGGTTGGGGTCTAACTTAGATCAGTGATTCTGAGAAAACAGATTTCATAAATACATTGATTCTGGTTTTATCAACACTGTGATGTACCTATTATCACAACTATTGTACAGTTAGGGAAGCTGAGGCTTAAGGATATTTGGTGACGGGCCTAGCGCTGTACCATTAGTGGGTTTGGAGGAGACTGTACTCCTCACAGGACTCCACACTACATAACACACACCCAGAGGTGAAGGTTCCCACCTTCACACACCCCACACCTTCCTCTGCCTGCCATGTCTCTCCTTTTCATTCTTCTCCTTTTGAATTCCGATTCTACCATCGGCATCTAGTTGAGGATCTACTTCCTTTGTAAAGTTCTCTTTCAATTTGAGCCCTCAGTAAATCTCTTTTCTTTTAGATTCCTGCAACAAAAATCAAATATTGCTCACCTGGCTCTGAACCTAGGATCCTTGTCAAGTGAATTCTCCCTTTGACATGCTTGACCCAATAGCCATACTCAAAGTCCTGCAGGCAGCACAAGGTCATTACAACCAGACAGGCCTTGTTTTTTCTCTCAGTTGGTTGTTCTTTTGATGTGTGATCTGGAAACATTTCCAAACTTATGCGAACCTTAGTTTCACCTTAGAGAAAAATAGTACTTGTCTCTTAACATTGTACCAATGCTAAACAGGCAGTGAGTGCTCAATACTTCTTTGTCTTCTGCCCAATTCCATTTCCCAGATCAGAAGCGTCTGAAGGCAAAAGCCCTGCCTTCTACTTTGTAATCTCAGCAATAGCAGAGTGCTCTGTAATAGCAGGTGCTTAATAACTGGAACATCACTATGTTGGTAACAACCCTTATCTAAGCAGGGACCCTTACTGGGTCCCTCATTACTATTCAGATTTGTTTTCTTCGGTCTTTCTTCTCTTCTTTCTTCCACAATTTAGATTCCTTTCAGTTTCCCTTTAACTGGATTCTCTGGTAGGAACAAGTGCCAATGCAGACACCACTCTCTCTCTTCTAAATCCACTCCATCATATCAATGATGGCTATAACTCAAGGGTTAGGGGACAAAGGACTGTGCATATAATGTGAAGAAAGTAAATTATATAAATGAAAATGCTTTGACTTCTTCTTCTTCTTTTTCTTTTTAAGCATTTCCAGGAGAAGAAGGACCCTGTAAAGCCAGATGACCAAAAGGAGGCAAATTAAAACTGCAATGCAAGGCTTTATTGATGTACACTCTGGGCAAGATTCCTCAGTCCAACCGAGCAGGTACAGGAGAATTGCCACAATTTCTAATTTTAAAGAAGCCATTCTTAGAATTTTTCTAAAGCTTCAAAGAAAGATATAGAATGTCACAAAATTTCCCATTTTTTAGATCAGAGACTTTTTTTCTTTTAACATAATTAACATTTTTTTATACATATATCCTGGCTATTTGTATTTCTATAAGACAGATTCCCAAAAGTGGGGTTATAGGGTCAAGGGTACATCAGACTACTTTGCCAAAAAATTATGAACCAATTAGGCTTCCTACCAACTATACTTAAATTTCTTAAGCTGGGTCAAGCGTTCTTCAGTGAAATCATTAAAATATCAGAAATCGGACACTTTTAAACATAAACAAATTTAGGGCAAGTCTGTCTCTTCCAACGAGTTTTCTTAAAAGTGTGAAACCCAGACAAGGCTGAGAACTAATACACTATACCTTCATTTCCCTATGCTTTCTTTCATTCAACAAACTTCCTATTGAAATTCTCTAAATATTAGTAGAATTAATAAATGCAGCCCTGCCCGACACACAGAGGAGGAGACTGACAGTGCTGTGGCCCCCCATCTACCAATGTGGCTGTCCCAGCCTACTTCCATCTAGAGACAACAGCCAGGTCCCAGAAGACTATCTCCAAGATATCTGCAGGCATGGTTACACCAGAGGTAAGGTAATGGTAACCTGCAGGGACACAACAAGATTATAGGGTAGAAACTTTAATACTGCAGATTGGCACTGCTAGAGGGGAAGACACATGAACAACATGAAAAACAAGGGAAGAAAATGCCCCAAACCAAGATGCTACAATAATAGAATCCATTGACAGCACAGTAGATGAAATGTCAGAGAAGGAGTTCAGAATGTAAACAATTAAAATGATCTGTTAAGTAAAGCATAATATAAGAGAGCAATTACAGGCAACAATTGATCAATCCAACAAAGATATAGGAGGGCAAATATTGGGGGCAAAAGATTACTTCAAGACAGAGATAGAGATTCTGGAAAAAAAAAAAAAAAGCAAACAGAAATCCTTGAAATGAAGGAAACAATAAACCAAATAAAAACTTCATTAGAAAGCATCATCAACAGACTAGAGAATTTGGAAGACAGAACCTCAGACAATGAAGACAAAATATATAATCTTGAAAAGAAAGCTGACCACACAATGAAGATGGTAAGAAACCATGAACAGAACATTCAAGAATTATGGGATAACATGAAAAGACCAAATCTAAGACTTATCAGAATAGAGGAAGGTACAGAGATACAAACCAAAGAAATGCACAATCTCTTCAATGAAATAATGTCAGAAAATTTCCCAAACATGAAGAATGAATTGGAAAATCAAATACAAGAGGCTTACAGGACACCAAATGTACAAAACTACAACAGATCCACACCAAGGCACATTATAATGAAAATGTTTACCATGCACAATAAGTATAGAAATTTAAAAGCTGCAAGAGAGAAGTTTCATATTACATACAGGGGGAAACCAATTTGGATTTCAGCAGATTTCTCAAGCCAGGAGATCCTGGAAAAACATATACCAAACTCTGAAAGAAAATGGGTGCCAACCAAGAATCCAGCAAAATTAAGCTTCTGATTTGATGATGAAATAAACCTTCCACAATAAACAAAAGTTAAAAGAATTTACAATGAGAAAGCCTACACTACAGAACATTCTTGGCAAAATATTGCATGAAGAGGAAATGAAAAACAATTAAAATTGACAAAGGGAGAAACCACACTAAAGTAAAAGCCAATCAAAGAGAAACCAAGTCAAGTTAAAAACCAAAAATAAGCCAAAATGACCAGGAATACAAACTACATTTCAGTAATAACCCTGAACGTTAATGGCCCAAACTCATCAATTAAAAGACATAGACTGGCAGATTGGATTAAAAAAAAGATCCAACAATATGCTGCCTTCAAAAGACTCATCTTATAGAAAAAGACATCCGCAGACTGAAGGTGAAAGGATGAATTCATGTGGGTTGCATAAACAAGCAGGGGTTTCCATCCTCATATCGGATAAAGTGGACTTCAAACCAAAGATAGTCAGAAGGGATAAAGAAGATCATTTCATACTGCTTAAGGGAACCATACATCAACAAGAAATAACAATCATAAATATCAATGCCCCAAACAATGGAGTATCCATATATATCAAACAAACCCTTCTCAATTTTGAGAATCAAATAGACCACAACATAATAATACTGCGTGACTTTAACACACCTCTCTCACCACTAAACAGATCGTTCAAACAAAAACTAAACAAAGAAAGTATAGAACTCAATGATACTCAATATTGAGTATAGATACTCAATAATTTAGAATTAACATATACAGAATATTTCATCAATCAACAAGTGAATATACTTTTTTCTCAGCAGCACATGAATCCTTCTCTAAAATAGACCATATGTTATGCCACAAAACAACTCTTAGCAAATACAAAATAACAGAGATACTATCCTGCATTCTATCAGACCATAATGGAATAAAATTAGAAAATAGAATAAAATAAAAAATAGAAGCTACTCTTTCACTTGGAGACTAAATAATACACTATTGAATGACTCATAGATAACAGAAGACATCAGGGAGGAGATAAAAAAATTCTTAGTAGGAAAGAGAACTCTGATACAACATATCAAAATCTCTGGGACACTATGAAGGCTGTGTTAAGAGGAAAGTTCATTGCATTGAGCTCATTCATTAGAAGAAAAAGTCAACAAATAAATGACCTGACATTATATCTCAAAGCTCTAGAAAAAGAAGAACAAATCAACACCAAAAGAAGTAGAAGACAGGAAATAATTAAAATCAAGGCTGAAATCAATAAAATTGAAACAAAGGAAACAATTCAAAAAATTAAAACAAAAAGCTAGTTCTTTGAAGAAATAAATAAAATAGATAAATTCTTAGCCACCATAATGAAAAGGAGAGTGAAAACTTAAATTACTAAAATTCATGATAAAAAAGGAAATATCACAACAGACACTATTGAAATACAAAAGGTAATTAGAAACTATTTTGAGTAAAATATAAAATCCTGAAGACACCAACAAATTTCTAGAGTGATATGATCTATCCAAACTGAATCAGGAGAACATATACAACTTAAACAGATCAATTTCAAGCAAGGAAATAGAAGATACCATCAAAATCTTACCAACCAAGATGAGCCCGGATCCAGACAAATTCTCAGCCAAGTTCTACAAGATCTTCAAAGAAGAATTAATACCAATACTCCTCAAATTATCCCATTAAATAGAAATGGAGGGGACCCTGCCAAACTCATTCTATGAGGCTATTATCATCCTGATTCCAAAACCAGAAAAAGACACATCAAAGAAAGAAAACTTCAGACCAATATCCCTGATAAACATTGATGCAAAAATAAAACTCTTGTAATCCCAGCACTTAGGGAGGCTGAGACAGGAGAATTGCGAGTTCAAAGCCAGCCTCAGCAATGACGAGGTGCTAAGCAACTCAGTGAGACCCTGTCTCTATATAAAACCTAAAATAGGGCTGGGGATGTGACTCAGTGGTTGAATATCCCTGAGTTCAATCCCTGGTACCAAAAAAATAAAATAAAACTCTGGCAAATCACATACAAAAACATATTAAAAAGATAGTGCACCATGATCAAGTGGGTTTCATTCCAGGTATGCAAGGTTGGTTCAACACACGGAAATCAATAAACATAATTCAGCATATCAATAGACGTAAAGAAAGGAATCATATGCTTATCTCCATAGATGCTGAGAAAGCATTTGATAAAACACAGCACCTCTTTATGTTCAAAACATTAGAAAAGTCAGGGCTAGTAGGAACATACCTCAACATTGTAAAAGCTATCTATGCAAAACCAAAGGCCATCATCATCCTAAATGGAGAAAAATTGGAAGCATTCCCTCTAAAAATGGGAACAAGACAGGGATGCCCTCTTTCACCACTTCTATTCAACACAGTCCTTGAAACTCTAGCCAGAGTAATTAGACAGACAAAAGAAATTAAAGGGATACGAATAGGAAAAGAATAATTCAAACTATCATTATTTGCCAAAGACATGATTCTATACTTTGGAGATCCAAAAACTTCTACCAGAAAATTTCTAGAATTAATAAATGCATCCAGCAAAGTAGCAGGATATAAAATCAATACTCATAAATCAAATGCATTTCTATACATCAGCGATGAATCCTCTGAAAGAGAAATTAGGAAAACTACCCCATTCACAATAGCTTCAAAAAAATAAAATACTTGGGGGGCTGGGAATATAGCTCAGTTGGTAGAGTGCTTGCCTTGCATGCACAAGGCCCTGGGTTCAATCCTCAGCACCACAGGGGGGAAAAAAAAAGTTTAGCTGGGTGTGGTGGCGCATGACCATAACCCTAGCACATTGGGAGGATGAGACAGGAGAATCGTGAGTTCAAAGCCATCCTCAGCAATGGCAAGGCACTAAGCAACTCAGTGAGACCCTGTCTCTACATAAAACACAAAATTGGGCTGGGGATGTGGCTCAGTGACCAAATACCCCTGAGTTCAATCACTGGTACCAAAAAAAGAAATTAAAAAATAAAATAAAATACGTGGTTATCAATTTAACAAAAGAGGTGAGAAACATCTACAATGAAAACTGCAGAGTACTATAAATAAAGAAATTGAAGAAGACCCTAGAAGATGAAAAGATCTCCCATGCTCTTGGATAAGCAGAATCCATATTGTCAAAATAGCTATATTACCCAAAGCGCTATACAGATTCAATGCGATTCTAATTAAAATCCTAACATCATTCTTTATAGAAATAGAAAAAGCAATCATGAAATTCATCTGGAAAAATAAGAGACACAGAATAACAAAGCAATCCTTAGCAAGAAGAGTGAAGCAGGAAGCAGACCTTAAACTATACTACAAAGCTATAGTAACAAAAATGGCATGGTATTGGCACCAAAATAGACATGTAGACCAATGGTATAGAATACAAGACACAGAGACAAACCCACATAAATACAGTTATCTCATACTAGACAAAGTTGCCAAAAATATACAGTGGAGAAAAGATAGCCTCTTCAACAAATAGTGCTGGGAAAACTGGAAATTCATATGCAGCAAAATGAAACTAAACTCCTATCTCTCACCATGCACAAAACTCAAAGTGGATCAAGGACCTAGGAATTAGACCAGAGACTCTGTGCCTAATTGAGGAGAAAGTAGACCCAAATCATCATTATGTCGGATTAGGCCCCAAATTCCTTAACAAGACTCCTATAGCACAAGAAATAAGAGCAAGAATCAATAAATGGGATGGACTTAAACTAAAAAGCTTCTTCTCAGCAAAAGAAACAATTAATGAGGTAAAGAGAAAGCCTACATTCTGGGAGCAAATTTTTGCCACATGCACATCAGATAGAGCACTGATCTCCAGGATATATAAAGAACTCAAAAAACTTAACACCAAAAAAACAAACAACCCAATCAATAAATGAGCCAAGAAGCTGAACAGAAACTTTTCAGAAGACGACATATAATCAATCAACAAATACATGAAAAATGTTCGGCATCTCTAGCCATTAGAGAAATGCAAATCAAAACTACTCACGCCAGTGAGAATGGCAGTTATCAAGAATACAAACAACAACAAGTGTTGGCAAGGATGTGGAGGAAAAGTCACACTCA
The DNA here is from genome assembly GCA_004024805.1 of Geosciurus inauris. Classification (NCBI taxonomy): domain Eukaryota; kingdom Metazoa; phylum Chordata; class Mammalia; order Rodentia; family Sciuridae; genus Geosciurus; species Geosciurus inauris. Next base: position 63,115 of record PVHX01011239.1, read on the forward strand.
TACATTGCTAATGGGACTGCAAATTGGTGCAACCAGTCTGGAAAGCAGTATGGTGATTCTGCAGAAAACTTGGAATGGAACCACCATTTGACCCAGCCATCCTACTCCTTGTTCTATACCCAAAGGACTTAAAAACAGCATACTACTGTGACACAGCCACTTCAACGTTTATAGCAGCTCAATTCATAATAGCTAAACTGTGGAACCAACCTAGATGCCCTTCAATAGATGAATGGATAAAGAAACTGGTATAAATACCCAATGGAATATTACTCAACATTAAAAGAGAATAAAATCATGGCATTTGCAGGTAAATGGATGGAGTTGGAGAATATCATGCTAAGCAAAGTAAGTCAATCCCAAAAAACCAAAGGCTGAATGTTCTCTCTGATGAGTGGATGCTGATCCATAATCGGAGAGGTGGCATGGGAAGAATGGCGAAACTTTGGTCAAAGGGGAGGGAGGGAGGGATGGGACATGGGGGCAGGAAAGAAGGCGGAATGCAATGGACAACAATGCCCTAGTTTCATGTATGACTGCACATATGGAGTAACTATATTGTGTACAACCAGAGAAATGAAAAGTTGTGCTCCATTTGTGTATAATGAATCAAAATACATTCTGCTGTCATGTATACCTAATTAAAATAAATAAATTTTAAAATATATAAAAAATAAATGCATATATTCAAACACACAAGGCACTGAGAACATAGATATGAATGAAATGTGACTTCTATTCTACAGGGCCTCAGTCTTCATGGATAGAAAGAAGGTGGAAATGAAGGTAGACAGGTATGCAAGAATAATCAAATATTCCAGCAGGCACTAAGGCATGAGGCAAGGAAGAATAAAATGTACTTGAGGAAGACTGAATATTTCAGCCTGCTTAGATTACAGGATCTAATTAGCACCAGTTTTAGGAGAGAGGGTGACCAGTCTAGAAGTCAGGGGGTGGCTTTAAAAAGCCTAAGTTTGTATTATATACCTTCCTTTTGTAACCAAATGTCAACAGGCACACAATTCTGACTTTCTAAATTATTTTTTGTGGTGCTAGGGACTGAACCCACCTGGAGCCTCATGCATGGTAGGCAGGTACTATACTCTATTACCAATTACAGTCTCATTACAGTAAGGGGCAGAATAATGCATAGATTTGGGACATAGTTTTTGACATAATGTATAATAAGTTTACCTTTCTGAGTCTTTGGTTTCCCTGTCTGTAAAATGAAGCTAATTATACCACATATATTTTATATTAAGATGCACACTTTTCACACTCAAGCTCTTTTGAAATAAAGATACATGTTAAAGTCAGTATTCATATTTAATTCTGTAGTGTTTTTCTCCCAGCACAAAGCTATCATTAATATACCTTTTCTTTAAAAGGATGAATCTCAGAAGTAAGAAAATAGGTAATATAACACTAACCCTCAGTTTCATCATTAGTAAAACTGATGTACTAATTTTATTGCGGTCATAAGGTTTTTTTAAAAAAATTTCTTTTTAGCTGCAGATGGACACAGTATCTTTATTTTATTTATTCATTTTTTTATGTGGTACTGAGGATCGAAGCCAGTGCCTCACGCATGCGAGGCAAGCGCTCTACCACTAAGCCACAACCCCAGCTCCCAGGTCATAAGGTTTTATAAAGATTAACTAAGATAAAACCCATCAAATTTTTGTACTTTCCACAAAGGAAATCATACATACACACAAACAGTGCTCATGGTGACTAGATTAGAAGAGAACTGGTGGTCTGGATGGCAGCCTACTTCCATAAAAGGCTGTTTTATAAAAGAAACTTGTTTACTCTCGCTGCTAACTTGATACCTTTTCCTTGATTAATATATTTCTGACAGGATTTGTTAAACCTTGGAACTCCTGGAAGTCCTACTATTTCTAAGGTATGTCAGATCTGGCTGAGGTGCACTTTTACACAATCAGAATGGCTGGGAATGTTGCTCAGTGGTCAAGTGCTTCCCTAGCATGTGCAAAGCACTGAGGTCTGATCTCCAGCACCACACATACAGAAAACGGGACCAAAAAAACAAATCAAACTATTCTTCTGTTCAAAACCTTCCAGTGGCTTTACTTTCTCTCACAATAAAAGTTTGAGAAAGAAAAAGCCCTAACATCAGGGAGCTTGTGTGACACAGCTAGACCTCAGTATCATTAGAAGCTAGCCTGGCACTCATAGAGATAGGTCAGGTTGTCCCTTCTTTCTCCATTCTTTCTCCTTCCTCCCGT
>PVHX01011240.1:0-58343 GCA_004024805.1 Geosciurus inauris
TCGCTGTTGCTGAGGTTGGCTTTGAACTCGCGATTCTCCTGTCTCAGCCTCCCTAAGTGCTGGGATTACAGGTGTGCGCCACCGCGCCCGGCTTGTCTATTTTTTAACAGATTAGCCAAAGCACTCTTTTAAAGACTTTAGAAAACTTCCCTCTTCTCTCATAGCCACCTCCCAATAGTGCCACAGACGGATGATCAAGCCATTTGCACATAGGCCTTTGGGTAATATTTAAGATGCAAACCATAATAGCACCATTGCCCCTCTAACATCATCTGCTACTTACCTCCCTCCTTCACTCTTCTCTAACACTCTGGCCCTTTTGCTATTTTTGAACCTTCCAGTCAGGCTCCTGCCACAGGGCCTTTGCATTGGCTGTTTCCTCTTTCTAAAGTTCTTCTCCCAAATATCTGCATGGCTAATTCCTTGCCTCTGTTCCGATGTTATTTTTCAAATATGATCTTATCAATGAAGTCTACTCTATTTGTTTAATATGAATAATTTGTTTAATATGAAGACTCTTGTCTTTATATTCTCCATCCTCCTTTCACTTTCTACTTTCTTCTGTAGCATTTATGACCTTTAGCATACTATATTGTTTACTAATTTGTTACCTTTATTTATTGTTTGCCTCTTTCTGCTGAGATTATAAGCTTTATAAACACAAGAATTATGCTTGATTCACAATAGCCAAGTTATGAAACCACACTACATGCCTGTCAATGGATGAATAGATATATATACTCAATGGAGTTTTGTGCAGTCATAAAGAATGAAATTATAACATTTTCAGGAAAATGGGATGGAGCTTGAGAATATTAAGTTAAGCAAAATAAGCCAAACTCAGAAAATCAAGTGTCATATGATTTCCTTCATATGTGGAAAATAAAAAGAAAAGAAGGGAAAAGAGAGTTTCATGAAAAAGAAAGGAAGATCGGTAGAACAGAGTATGGGGATCTGGGAGGAGGGAGAAAGGGAGTGACACAAGAAGTAATGAGCAATGAAATTGACCACATTATGTGCATATATGAATATATCAATGAATCGTACTATTTTGTATAATTCTAATGCCCCCTTAATTAAAAAAGAATCTATTTTGTTCATTGATACATTTCAAGTACTTGGAGGAGTAACTGAAATTCCATTCACAACAACCTCGAATTAAATTAAATTAATTTCTAAAAATAAATTTAACCAAGGAAGTTAAAGACATCTACAATAAAAATTTTAAAAAACACTGAAAAAAGAAATAGAAGACACTAGAAGAGGGAAAGACTTCTCACATTCTCCATGTTCTTGGCAGAATTAATATCATTAAAATGGCCACATGACCAAAAACAATCTACAGGTTCAATGCAGTCCTCATCAAACACTAATGACATTGTCTGCTGAACTAGAAAAAGAAACTCCAAAATTCATACATGAATCCTAAAATTCACAAAAGACTCAGAATATACAAAGCAATCCTCAGCAAAAATAGCAATGCTAAAGGCATCATAATGCCCAATTTCCATTTATATTAGAAAACTATAGTAACAAAATCAGCATGGTACTGGTATAAAAACAGGCACATGGGCCAGTGGAAAAGAATAGAAGACACAGAGACAAACTTGCACAGATACAGCTTTCTGATCCTTGACAAAGTGTCAAAAGCATACATCAGACACAAGAGAGTCTTTTTCACAAATGGTATTTAGAAAACTGGATATCCATATACAGAAGAATGAAACTAGATTATTCTCTCGCCCTGCACAAAAGTTAACTCACAATGGATCAAAGACCTAGGTATAAGGCAAGAAACTTTGCAACTTCTAGAAAAAGAACATAGGGGAAATACTCCAATATATTGGCACAAGCAATGACTTCCTGAATAGAATTCTTGTAGAAAACAATACTAAGAATCAGTATTGGGATTTAATTTTAATTTGATTCCCATGGGAGGGAATCAAATTAAAAAGCTGCACAGCAAAGGAAATAAGAATGTGAAGAGAGAGTCTACAGAATGCGAGAAAAATCTTTGCCAGCTATTCCTACAGAGAATTAATGTCCAGAATATGTAAAGAACTCAAAAAACTCAATGCCAAAAAACAAATAATCCATTGAATAAATGGGCAAGTGAACTAAACAAACACTTCTCAAAAGAAGTACAAATGGGCAAAAATTTTATGAACAAATGTTCAACATCTTTAGCTATCAAGGAAACGCAGATCTAAACTAAACAGATATCTCACCTTACTTCAGTCACAATGGCAATCATCAAGAATAAAAATAGCAATAAATGCCAGCAAGAATTCAAGGAAAAAGAAAACTTTACACACTCTTGCTGGGAAGGTAAATTAGTACAGCTTCTATAGAAATCAGTATGGAGATTCATCAAAAAACTACAAATAGAACTACCATATTATCCAGCTATACTGTTCCTCAGCATTTGTCAAAAAAAAATTTAAGGACATCACATTTTAGAGATACCTGCATACCCTGTTTATTGCAGCACAATTCATAATAGCCAAGTTATGGAATCAGCATAAGTGTCTGTCTGCTGATTAATGGACAAAGAAAATATGACATATATACACATGAAGTCCATACACAATAGAGACTTTATTCAGCCATAATGATGAATGAAATTATGTAACTGTCAAGAAAATGGATTGAACTGGACAGTACCATGTTAAGCAAAATAAACTAGATTCATAAAGATAAGTGTTGGATATTTTCTCTCAAATGTGACAGAGGAGAAAAAGAGAAAAAAGGGGAGATATCATGAAAATAGAAGGGAGACCATTAGGGTAGAGGAAGGAAAATCAAGGAATGAGAGGAGGAAGGCAAGGGAAGGTATTGGGGAGTGAAACTGATTAAATTATGTTGTACGCATATATGAATACATCACAATGAAACCCACTATTCTGATTAATTAGTATCCAGCAATAAAAAAAATTTAAAGAGTTACCATCAAATATAGTCTTATGTAAAAATTTCTCAAATGAATAAATGACTAATAAAACCCCCAATGCCTATGGGAACACATGGATACCTAGCATAAAGGATACACTTCTCATTCTCCTTTATATTTAGATAGATCACACTAGATGGACAAAAGGCTGCTAGGAAAGAAATATGTGTTATAGTAAGAACTAATAATGTTCAGCCTAATGCTATCTCCTGAACTAAATAACCCTAATTTTTTCCCCTTCTTATGAATATCAGATAGAAGAACTTACTTATCATAGGAGCAATTTCATACATCTCAATAGTCTTTAAGAGAAATCATTTGATAATAATCATCTTGAATTATCAATATATCAAGATTCATTCTCTTTTAGCCAAGGACATACATACAATTAATAAAAATGAAATATGCTATATATACATATATATAATGTTATATGCATATGTAATACATATATAATAGCTAAAATGAGAAATATTAGCAGTTAAAGAATAGTGATTTTATCTAGAAATCTATCATTTACCATGACTGATAAATAAAACAGATAAAGTTAGACCCTTTCTGTTTTGTGTATGTGTGCTAAATTAAATAAGTAACTACTTTTAAAGTCTCTTTATAAGTGTTAGAATAACTAATAAAGAAACAGAAACATCATAAGGGCTGGGAAATGTATATGTCTAAGATGGTATTTCACTCACTTATTTAATAAATAACAACCAATGTGTAAGGCCCTATATTAGGTGCTGTGGGACTCGTCAAACTTGTACAGGTGGAAGTCCATGTACTCATGTGTTATGTTTTGGATATGAGGTGTCCCCTGAAAGCTCATGTTTTAGCCAAGTTTACTGTGAGAAGCAGAAGGATAAATCAGAGTGGAAAGATGTGAAACACTTGAAATTTGGCCAGAAAAGTGCATGTGAACTGGGGCCAAGGAAGGTATGGTTGTTGAAAATATCATAGCTACTAAAGATATGCTAAGTACTTCACACAAAGACAATAGGAAAGCTGGTTTGTGGGCATGACTGGTTCAAGGGTGTAAAAGTAAAAATTCCTTTGATAAGAGACCACAGAGGCACCCTACTTGCACAGTGAGGCCTAGATAGTTGTCTTACCATGCTCAGCCACCCAGGCACTCAGAGGCTGCTGCAACCATGGTCCCAGGAAGCCTGGCTACTGCTCAAGATGGTGGCAGATCTTGGTGTTATCCACATGGCACTGGTTCTGCATGAATGTAGAATGCTGGAATAGGGAAGTCATGGAGACTTCCACCAAGATTTCAAAGAAGGGACTCTGAGGCCAGGCAAAATGTAGCATGGTGGGAATCCCTGCAAGCAGCTCCCTGGAAGGATGATGTGTAAAGATGAGAAGGAAGCCAAAGGTACAGTGGAGACCCCTGAGATTAAAAGATGTCAATAACATGAAATATCTGCAAAGAAAGCTGCAGGAATTAAGAAGAAAAATGTCAAAAAAGAGGCCATGTGGGTTGCAACCAGAAAGGCCAAAGGGACAGAGCTAGACAAGCCTTTTGGAGAGAACATCACAATGCCATGTGGCCCAGATGCTGGATGTGGAGCTACAGAACTTGTTTGCCTGGCTGGATATCAGTCTTGCTCTGGTCCCATCCCTTCTTTCTATGGCCCTATTTCTCTCTTCTGGAATGAAAATGTTTACTCTTTGCTTGTATATATTGGAGATATGTAACTTGATTTGATCTTTATAGAGAAAAACATTCAAGAGTTTGCCTTGAGTCTTAGATAAAATTTTAGCCTGGACTTTTGGGCAATGTTGGAACTTTTAAGACTATGGGAACTCTTGGAAATTAACTAAATGCATTGTGAGATGAGCATGAGCTTTTAGGGATCAAGGTTGAAATATATTATGAGGTGTCCTCCAAAAGCTCATGGCCCAGCTTGAGGCAATGCAGAAATGTTTAGAGGTGAAATTACAAGATTATAGGAGCTGTAACTTAATTAGTGGATTAATAATTTGAATAGATTAATGGGTGGCAATTACAGGCAGGTAGGGAATAGAGGCTAGAGGAAGGTCACTGGAGCATGCCCTTTGGAGATTATATTATTCCTGGCTCCTTGATCTCAAACTTTCTGCTTCCTGGATTTCATGTATTGAGAAGCTTTCCTTTGCCACACTCTTCCACCATGATGCTCTGATTCACCTTGGGCCCAGAGCTATGGAGTCAGCCGACCATGGACTGAACCTCTGAAACTGTGAGCAAAAATAAACTTCTCCTCTTACAAGTTGTTCTTGTGGGGTAGTTTGGTCACAGTGATGAAAAGCTGACTAATACATGATGAAAATTATAACTGAAGGTGATAAACAGGACATTTTTAAGAAGAGAAAACAGAAAAGGCCTTGCTATGGGGTGAATGTGGTTTGTCCCCACCAAAACTCAGGTTGAAAATTTGGTTTCCCATGGAACACTGTTAGGAATTGGGGCCTCTAAAAGGTGATTAGATATTTTCTTGTGAGATTGGATTAGTTCTTTGAAGACCTGATTATTATAAAGCAGGTCAATTCCTTTGTCTCTTCCCTCTCTCTTCACATGCTCCCACTTTCTCTTCTGCTTTTCATCTGATGCCCTCCCTGGAGTATGAAGATGCTAGCACCATGCTCTTGAAATCCAGAACCTTGAGTCAAAATAAACTTTTCTTTATAAATGATCTGGTCTCAGGCATGCTGCTCTAGCAACAGAAAATGGACTAAGGCCTTCAGAGGACAGAAAGATACTTACAGTGGGGAAAAAGTAATTCTCAATCTTTTTATAAATTAATTAATGAACCAAGAGCCCATTGAGCTCAGTCAATCCTATAGGGAGGCAAGTTTGCCATATCTCACTGGGAAACTATAGATAGTTAATCCTCCTTTAGTAACAAAATTCTACATCATAACATTTATTTTCATGTCACTAACATGTGATTCTACCTGTTATCCAATTCCCTGCTTCCCTTATCCCATCATCTTAGTCATGCTGATTCATAGCTCGCTGTGTGCCAAGCATTGCTCTAAACATTAACATTAACTTATCTAATCCTCACAAAACTGTGTGATAGAGACTGTTATTGTATCTATTTTATAAAAAGGGAAACCAAGATTGGTTAAATAACTGCCCACACTCCTGGTAAATGATAATAAACAAACATAATTTTCAGCATTATATAGAAAACTAAAAAAAAGGATAAAATATTGACTTTCTAATAAATATATTTTTAAAATATAAATTAGATTTTAAAATATAACAGTGTAAAAATATACATGTAAATTTTAAAGCTGTCCTGATTTCTGAAATTATATTCAAATGTCTAAGCTTTCACAAAATGATAGTCAAAGGAATTTAAGTAATCACTGTTTTTTAAAAGAAGTCCATAAAATTCTATGTCCAGGAGCCACTGAACTCTCTTTTCCACTTTAGAAGTAAACCCTGCCCCTTGGTACATCATCATATAACCTTGCCCCCATCCAGTCTCTACTCTTAGTCCCTCCGCTCCCTTTCCTTTTACCCTGTAAATCCCTGTTAAATCATGGTCACAGTCCATGTTTCCCTTTGCTTCCATGGCTGGAACCTGGATACCTTCAGCCAAAACACTTCCCTGGATGAGCACAACCTTTCTTCCCACAACTCCTCAAATGATTGTTCTTCTGCCATCAATGGGCAACCTTCCCTCCTCCTATCCATTTATTATCAACTCTAATTGCTCCCATGCTTATTTCTGGTGCCCTTTCTCACCCTTGCCTAGTAGTAATGTATTTTCCCATCCCAAGCCTCTGGTACCAGCATCAGCATTCAAGAAGATGACCATTATAACATTCTGATAAACCATTAATTAATCTCCTCAATTCTATGGCCATTTGTTACCACTTCACTTTACTCAACCCTAGATATGGCCACATGTCTAAGAACAGCATGGGGCATGCTGAAGACGGTATAAGAAAGATGGGGGATCTATCAGTTTGATGGTTAGAATAATGTGCTTAGTCAACTTTCTGTTACTATAACAAATGGCTGAGATAAACTGACTTAAAAAGAGGGAAGGCTTGTTTTTGGCTTAGAGTTTTGGAGGTTTCATTCATGTCCTATTAGCTTTGTTGCTTTGGGTATATGATGAGGTGGCATATCATAGCAGGAAGCATGTGATGGACAAAGTTGCTCACCTCAGGCAGCTGGGAAGTAAGGGAGAGGACAAGACCAGCAGCCTATAATCCCTTTTGAGGCGAGTGCCTCCAATGACATAAATCTTCACACTAGGTCCTGCCTTGTGTAAGTTTCTACCACCTTCCAGTAGTGTCAAACACAAGACCAAGCCTTTACCATGTGAGACTTTGGGAGACATTCAAGATTCAAACTATACCACTCTGCCCTCACCCCCAAAGACTCATGTCCATCTCACAATGCAAATGCAAAATGCATGTAGTCTATCCCCCAAAGTCCCTAACGTCTTAACTGTTCCAGCACTGCTCTAAAGTCCCAGACTATAGTTTCCTCTGAGACTCAAGGCAAACTCTTACCTATAAAAATCAAAAGATCAAGTTAGATAATTCCAAGATACAATGGCACAGGGTAATATTCCCATTCTGAAATGGAGTAATAGTGCCTAAAAAGGAAGGATCAGAACAAAGAAAGACAAAAACCCAGCAGGTCAAACATTAAATCTTAATGTTCCTTATCTGACACACTGTGGTCAAATGTGGACTCTCAAGGGACTGGCAATCCACTCCTCTGGGCTGGCTGGCTACAGCCCACATAGCAACTCTCCTGATGGCTCTGCTTGCTGTCTGCATCTCCATATTCATAGCAACTATAACTTCCTGGGGTCTCGACTACTGCTTTGGCTTCACTCACAGCTTTCACACATTTTTTGCACTATTGTGGGTTTCTTTCAGAAACGCTGACCCTGCCACACATTGCCTAGCCTCCCAGGTTTTCCTTTGACATCTCAGTGGAAGCATCCATGATCCTGTATCTCTTGTATCTCTCATTTTGCATAATCTACAAAACCAACATCGTAGGGATGGTGCCAAGATCTACCACTGCTGTGAGCTATACCAGAACCTTCTTGAACCATAGCTTCAGTAGTCCCTGAATATCTTGAAGACTAAACATGAGAAATAAACCCCTGGGAAACATTTTCCTAGGAGGCCCTATACAATCAGGGTGCGTGGAGCTCTCTTTTCAAATGAAAGTCTTTGAAATGAGTTTAAATGTACACTTTTGGACCAGTGGATGGGGTGGGGATATTGGTCACTGATTCCTAAGATACATTCACAACATCTTTCCTATTGTCTCAGGGCAAAGTACTTGACTTCTTTTTAATGGATCTAATCTCTTTGGCAACTACACCCTCCTTAGAAGCACCTTTTAAAAACACTCCTTTTCTGGCCACACTGTGAGTTTTCCAAATTTTTCCACTCTGTGCCTCTTTGCTTGTAATTCTCATAGTAAATTTGGCAACAAGCAGCCAGCAATACCCATGCTACTGCCCAAATCCTGTGCAGCCCTGAAACTTCATGCACCTGAGACTTTCAGCCTCCCACAAAGTCTCAGGGAATGGACATAATGCATCCAAAATTTTTGCCATGGTGTAACGTGATTAATTGGCCTTTAGTCTAAATAGATTCCTTATCTCTGTCTGAAACCTATGATCATAACCTTCATGATCTGCATTTCTACCAGCATTCTAGTCTTTTGATTTCTTACCAGAATCTCCAATTAACCTCCACTTACAGCATCCTAGGCTTTCTCTAGCCTGCTTCTCCAAAGTTTTCCAAATTCTTCCCATAAGCCAACGGCTCTTCCACATCCTCTCAGACATAGTCACAACAACTGTACTTCTAAGCACTAATGTTGTATGTTAATCAGCTTTCTGTTACTATAAATAACCTGAGATAAATCAGCTTCTGAAGAGAAAAGGCTTATTTTGGTCCATGGTTTTGGCAGTTTCAGTTCACAACTGGTTGGCCCCATTGGTTTTGAATGTGTGGCAAGGCAGCACATCACGGTAGGGAACATAAGGATGAATGAGCTGCTCATCTCACGGCAACCGGGAAGCAAAGAAACAGAGGATGAGACCCGCCTCCCATAGCTCCAGCAAAGGGCAAACCTCCAGCAACCTAAAACTTCCCATTAGGCCCCACCTTGTAAAGGCTCTACCATTTTCCAACAACACCAACCTGAGGACCAAGACTTTGGCAGATATTCCAGACCCAAACTATAGCATATATCAGTGATGACCCTCCAGAAAGCAGCAATAGCAAATATGTAGAAACATGATTCAGGCTGCAGGAGGTTAAGGGTGAGAGGGACACAAGAAAAGTGAAGGCTATCATCACACAAGAAACATCCCTTCTTGGAACTCGTATGATGCCGTAGCCCACACTCACTTTTTCAATCTTTATTTCCTTGACTACATTAACCTGGTTTTCCTCCTGTATCTCTCACAGTTCATTCTCTGCTTCTTTTAATATATAAAACTTTTTGTTTTGAACCTCAATTATAAATCAGGCAGTTTGCCAAGCACTGGAGACACAATAACATGGTTCTTTCCCTCAAGCTTTTCAGTCTTAGAGAAGAAACTATTATACATTGAATTCATTATTCCCTGAGTCCTAAAGAATGAGGAGTACCTCAGGAGTTGCAAATGGTATGGCAGGCAGTGAGGATAGCACAAGAGCATAGTCTATTTGAGCCTGGTAAGTGGTTTGGTGTGGTTGCCACATACCATTGGGAGAATGGTAAAAAATAATAATAATAATAAGCTGGGCGTGGTGGCTCATGCATGTAATACCAGAACTTTGGGAGGCTGAGACAGGAGAATTGCAGGTTCAAAGCCAACCTCAGCAATGGCGAGGTGCTAAGCAACTCAGTGAGACCCTGTCTCTACATAAAACACAAAATAGGGCTGGGGATGTGGCTCAGTGATTGAGTACCCCTGAGTTCAATCTCTGGTACCAAAAAATAAAAAATAAATAATAATAATAGTAGTAATAGTAATAATAACAATACAGCTGGGCACAGTGGCATACACCTGTAATCCAACAGCTTGGGAAGCTGAGGCAGGAGGATTGCCAGTTCAAATCCAGCCTCAGCAACTTAATGAGGCCCTAAGCAACTTGGTGAGACTCTGTCTGTAAATAAAATATATTTTAAAAGGCTAGTGATGTGGCTCAGTAGTTAAGCACACTTGGGTTCGATCTCCAGACAAACCAAATTGTGTAGGGTAAGGCCTTAAAGGTGATGCCAATAGCTTAACATTTACCTTCTTGGTTAAGGATAACTACTGAAAGATAGTGAGATAGTGACAGTGTAACAGCTGCTTTAGATTGACAGCTCTGGAGATGGTATCACAAATAAATAGGGAGAAATGCAAGAATGCATTCCAGCTGCACTGTTCTAGGCCACATAAACCCTAGGCTTATGTTTAAATTTTATTTCCTTCACAAACAAGAACTCAGGAAGTTGTCCTGATGGAGAGGAAAAATTAATAAGTCACCCAAGCAAGTCATGCATGCTGGCACATGCTTCACTGACTTGGGGGTCTGAGAGAGGAGGATCTCAAGTTCAAGACCAGCCTCAACAAGTTAGCAAGACTCTAAGCAACTTAACAAGAACCTGACTCAAAGTAAAAAATAAAATAGAATGGACTGGGGATGCGGCTGAGTGGTAAAGAGCCTCTGGGTTCAATGCCCAGTACCAAAAACAAGTCACTCAGAGGAACAATCAATGGGAGTTAATCAAGTAAATATGGAAATTTGAGAAGAAAGAATAAAACTAACTTATTTTAAATATAAGAGACTAGTGGAAAAATCATATTTGTCGCTAAAAGAGTGCTTGCTAACTCTCCTTCTATCTCCTACCCTAAAGGTCTTCTTTTCAGTGCTCTTTAACTATCTAAACCCTTTTGCATGATATTTTCAGACCTTTCACTTGTTGAAACTTCACCATTTGGATGATGCCCAGCTCTTTCTTTGCAGCCAATGCAAAGAAATTTTTCCTAGACCTATCTTTTTGATTTTCCTGCTAGATCTCTGGCTACTTAACCTATGATCACAAATTAGCAAGCAAAGGTGAAACTGTCCTCTTCTTGCCTTCTGAGCAAACCAGCTTTTCCTCCAGGTTTCCCTTCCCGTGATGAATACCTTTCACCCAGTCATAAACCTCTCAGTGATCCAATTCCACAGCTAATTTGCTGCTAGAGCAGTTGAGTACACCCCATCAACTCTCCTGTCATCTCTCACTCCATCCCCTTCTTTCTATACATTTGGCAAGTTCTTTACTAAGTCCCCAACTTTATCTCCCCTCCAGGACTCCTAGTAACACACACTTATCAGATAATTTCTTAAAGCCCAGTTTTCACCCTGCCACTTCCCCAACAGCTTTCAGTGGGGGCCCGACAATGTTGCCAACTCAGCAATAGACAATTCACATTTATCATCGTAAGGTGCTCCCAAATCAGCCCTCACAGCTCTCTTAGGCAAGAGCTACTTTGCACTTAATTTATTACCCCATATCATGCATAAGGCACTCTGAAGATTATAGGATAATGCATTTCCTGGTCTTAGAAAAACGAACTGTTTCTTTCAGGGCTCTCTGAAATGCTGAAATGCTTACTATTGAAAAAAAGAACATTTTCTATTATAATGGGTTTCTGTTTTTTCTTAAAATTTAATATGGTTCAATGGCAGTATTCCATTGTGTCTATTGATTAATTCCATTTCTGAGGTTGATTTTTTTTCCTAGATGAGAAATTATTTTTTTAAAAAAGCCAGTAACTTGCTTTTTAAAAATTGTGTAAACCGGAGGGAGTGAGTCAAGTTATTTTCTCTAACACAATAACACCAATATCTCAGTCTCATTAGTGGACTTCTGAGTTCTTAACTTCAGGTTAGCTCACCTTCATAAAAGCAACACAGACATTTCCTCTATGCCCCAGGCTTCAGTTTCACAGCACTTCATGGGAGTGAGATGTAGGTCACCAGTAGGAAGTAATTGGATTTCAACACAGGGAGTCCAAAGTGCCACTTTGGAAAGGTAACCTCTGATTATGTCCAAGCATGCCTCTGAATCTAATGGCATCATTTCCCTTTAAGGAAGATCATCCAATCTCTGTTGAAAAAAATCACATAAACCCCAGGGGTAAGAGGAAAAGAGACCCCTTCCTACTTGCCTTCACAATCCCATTCTCCCTGGCTTCAGATACAGAGTGGGAGAGTTCCCTGGGCTCAGAGTGGTCAATCAAAGTCACAGTGAGCCGTCAGCAGGAGCTCAGACTCAACTGCTACAGTATAGATATCAGCATAAATGGAATTGTCAGGGGCCATGCCCATAGAAGACACATTTGAGAAAGACCTTAGGATGGCAAGGTAATGCTTGTGGCTCAATCTTCTTGGGTCCTGAGCCCAAGAACAGGCACAGCTGATTTCAGAGTTCCCAGTAAACAAAAGATGACTCTAATAAGGCACCAGGCTGGTGTGCAAAGCCCCACAGGGACTTCTGTTTCTGCTCTCCAGCCATAGGCATGATTTAATAATAGCATAGACAAGAAGCTTCTGGTCAATTCACATTTCAGGGTCAATTCCAGGTTCATTTTTAAAGTGACTATTTTCTAAAACTGCAAAGGCAGTACATGTTTATTGTGAGAAATACATTAGTAAAAGATAATGATAAAAAATAAAATCACTCATAATCTCAAAATCCAGAGATATCTAATCTTAATATTTTCCAGAACATTCTTTCAATGAGTTTGCATGCATGTGCATATTTATGTGTGTACGCATTGTTCCCCATATATTCTTTTCGAATATACTATTTTGAGATAGAATCATGTTCTGCTAGTCAGCTTTTGTTCACTGTGATATTACCTAAGAAAATCAACTTTGAGAAGAAAAGGTTTATTTTGGCTCATGATTTCAGAGGTTTCAGTCCAAGGTCAGCATGGGTCTGGGCCTGTCTGTGGTGAGGCAGAACATATGGCAGACAGGTTTGGTAGAGCAAAACTTCTTACCCCATGGCACCCAGGAAACAGAGAGAGAGAAGGGGCTGGGAACAAGATGTATACTTCAAGGACATGTCCCCACTGACCTACTTCCTCCAAATATGCCCTACCTCCTAGCTTTACCACCTCCCAATAGTCCATTCAGTTATGAACCCATCGAGGGATTAATCCATTCATGAGATCAGAGTTCTCATGATCCAATTACTTCTCCAAAGCCCCACCTCTGAGCATGGCTGCATCAGGGACCACACCTTTACCATGTCAGCTTTTGGAAGACATTTCATATCTAAACCCTAATGCCTATCATACTATTTTTTATCTACATTTTCACTTAAAAGTATGTCCTGGGCAGGTTTCAATGTCCTTAAAGTTTTTTTCCAATTTTTTTTAGTAGATGCTAAGTATTCAAGGATAAGTTTTACTTTTAAAAACAGATTTGCTTCAACCCAGGTCATACTGTTGTTTGAAAAACCACTCACAGCAAATGGGCATTACTTTAGTCTGGTAGACTTTGATATTTGAGATAGATACTGTAAATAAATTAGAAGATAGACCTCTTCTAATTCTGTACTTTATAAATAAATAAATTATTTATTTATTTATAAATTAGAAGATAGACTTCTTCTAATTCTGTACTTTAGCACAAGGCCATCAGAGACCTTTCATGTCAAGACAATAGGAATAGTAATGGATTGGATAATTTTTGTTCTTATTGTATATCAGACACCATGCTAGGCAATTCTCATGTATTACTTCATTTAATTTCATCAACCCCTTTTAATACAGAATTATTGCATTTCTGGTGTTTCCCTTGGGAAACTAAGGCTTAAGGTAGTTATTAATTTAGTCATGTATGTGACTTAGGTAGGCTTAGGACTGAACCTCAGTTAATCCAGGGAATTGGACATTGTGTATAATTCATGTCACGCTTTCCCAATCATAATTTCTACTCTGAAAAGAATGAGAGGGTGAGTTGCGGCAATAAATTCATCCCATCCCACAATCAGAATTTACTCAACAGCAAGTCATTTGTAGGAGAAACTTATGCAATCCTTTATTTCCATTAGTGAATGAGATCTTTAATCCTGGAGAGCAGATGTATTTTAGGATGATCTGCACATCCACACACTGCCTTTTAGTGAGAGAACCAGCCCTCACATTCAGTTCACAATCAGGCATGGGTAACTGGGTAATTTATAGACTGCATCTGGATTTGTGTCAGTGCTACGTGGTTTCTGCTAAGAGAGTGACCTTCTAAGTACCACAGAAAAGTTTTACTTCTCTAGAGTAAAAGTCACAAACCACAAATCTCAGAAGATCTAGCCCTTAATGTTTTGCTTCAAATTATTACTATTTTTCCCTTCGCCTGGAAGATTCAGCATAAATTAGGACAGAGATGATCAGGTGAAGCAGCAGTCCTTAATCTGTGTATAATCTCTCCAGCTCCATGGCAATCAGGGAAACAGTAGGAAACAGCCGGTTTAAGACGAAAGTGACAACCTATTAGAATTCAGAGAGAAATGATTTCTCTCTTCACCTTTACTGAAGATGCTGTTGCTGTGGCAACTGGTCTCTGCATTCATCCCATATCCAGTTGCTAAAATGACAAGGAAGCTGGTCAGGCTAAGAGAAGATCATTCACACTATCTCTTTTAAGTGACAGCCAAAAATGTCTGTAAAACAAATTACATAAAAATGCCTGTATAAACCTAATGCTTTCATTGTGGTAAAGCACTGCTCAACCAGGCTTCCCTAGTATTGTATGTTAGGTTTGGGTTGTTTGTTTGCTTGTTTTTGACAAAAAAAAAAATCAGAGTTCTTTAACTTAATGGCACCAGTTAACATTTAACTTCAAGAATTATGCTATGCCTTAAGGATAACATTTTAACTGTTCTTTCTTCTGGAAATAGCTATGTATAGCATGTGTGAGACATGGTATGTTCCTATGGGGTACAGAAAGGCTCTGTGCAATCATATGCTACAATTAGGCTTATGAGAGGCATAGATCCACAGCTATCTTCTCACACCTGGCTGTCAAACCTAAAGTCTAAAGTTGAAATACCATGGAGGAGTTTGGTTGCACTTTTCCTGCCCATCAGCAGCCCACCTGGACTCTCAACAGGCCCTGGACTCCAGCTTACATAACAAACAAGGGTATCTTTGCACTTTGTGGTGGCTAGCTTGCTGAAGAATCACCAACAGGTTGGATTTTTTTAGTTCTCTGAATATGCAAATGCTTTGCAGGTGGAAATAAAATAATGTAGCCAAATTTATTTAATTCTATTTCCTGAAGAATACCCACAGAACTGGCTCATCTTGGGTGATCATCTTGGATGATGTTAGAGCACTTTAATGCCATGATATCCCTCCTTACACCTGTCGCAAAAACAGAGGGCCTACGTTCACCATGCTGTTTAAATAATAAATGCATATCTTTTAAAAATTTCATGTGAACTGGGACCCAAATGTTCTTCAGGGTCCGTTCTCTTTCGCCAGCAAGTAAATTGTTCTCATGCCTCATGCTGTGGTAGACTCAAGAAGAAAGAAAAGGAAGTACATTTTCAAAATTATACGGTCCTCAAATGCCCACTGATAGCTCTTTGTCTTCCATTTCCAAGGGTCATGCCAATTTTCTCCCTGCTCAAACATTACATGATAAACCTAAATAGTTTTTCTAGTATTTCATAACCAATAACCTTTCCAATTCTTTGCCCAAAATAAAAACATGCTCTGGCCTTTGTCCTTTGTGAGGGAAGAAGCTCTTATTAGCTACCTTGGAAATTTCGTGGGCTGGGGAAAGCAGGCTGCAGCCGAGTCTGTGCCTTTCGTCTAATAACTATCAGCTAGGGAGCCTCTGACTTGTGATTTGCTGCTTCACTGATGCAAGCTCTCATGAGAAAAATCATGGCTCATAAAAAGAAAATTTATAATAAAACAATTATAATTATAGCTAATCGTGTTGAGCACACACTAAGTGCCTTTTAAAACACAACGTGCATGTATTATCTCATTTGTTTCCCTAGATAATCCACAAGTTAAATAAATGTCATTATGGCCTCATTCTGAGGCTTACAAAAGTTTAGTAACTTTTCCAAAATCATATGACATAGAGATGGAAACATCTCAATCTTACTAAAGGTAAGGCTGTATGCCTCATTTAATCCTAATGCATTTGCTGTTCTTCAAAAGCCCTCAAGCACAATAGTAAACTCACTCTTCCCTCTCCCTGGATGGAGGTGACAATCATAATCTAATTACCCTGAAAGATTCAGCAGAGTGCTCGGGAAGTCTTTACTGCTTGGGAAATTTAAAAACATTTTTGATTCCAGGTTTGGAAAGTTTGCACTTTTTAAAAATGTGTTGCACTGTTGGCCTTTAGCAATTTCAGAAGATTCTGGAATACCATCATTCTACCTATTTGTCTTTCTTGAATTTCTGATGCCCACTCTCTTCTAGTGGCTTCACAATACAGATTTTGGAACTCCTTCTGTAAATGATGACATTGAAGAACCAAAATGCAATTCTTTAGATCAAAAAAGGCCATCCCTGGGTAATTTTAGAAAAAGAGTAAATTTTTTTCAAGATTAAATAAAACTGTAATATCCAAAAAATAAAACTGCCTAATGCAGATGTATGCGGCAAATTCCAACCCTTTGCAAGCAAGGCTTTGAATACTTTCCACAGGCTCCCCATGCCTCATTTCATATCCTACAGAGCAGAACAGTGCCTGCTCATCCTCCCATGGAGATCTTCCAGCCCAGAGCTGCAGGGTGCCTCTCCCTGACAATGGCCGATTCCTAACAAGTCCATGGAACATCCAGAGCAAGCTGGGGCAGTTGATCCCTAACTGCATAGGAAAGAATCTTCAGATGTCCATGTTGTGTGATTTTTTAGTTTTGAAATTAAAAATGTTCTAACAAAAAGATATACCTGCCTGTTGCAAAAATTTGGAAAATACAGATAAAAAAAGAAAATTTAAAACACTTTTAATCTCATCCCAGAGATAGTAGTTTAATGAACGCCCTTCCAAGATTTTCTTTCTTTTAAAGAGGACTACATTGTACTAGCCCTATTGTGGTTTAGAAATCTAATGTATTATAAATATCTTTTCATATAAATATTTACCCCATGATATTACTTTACTATTTCATGATTTATTTACAGTGTTATCATGTACGACTAAACCATAACTCATTTAACCAAACTCTCTGTTGTTAAGTCTTTTGTTGCTCACATTATTTACTTAAGATAAATTCCTCAAAGCAGAATTGCTGGATCAAAGGATATTAGAATTTTTAAGACATTTGATACATATTATTAAAATGTTTTCTTGAAAATTTAAATTAATATGCCTCTCATAAAGAGTGATTCAGAGGAATATTTTTTTAGTTAAAATCTTATGTATGTCAGGGTCAACTATATAAGGCCCTTTAGTAGCCTATGTCATTGCAATGCTGTATTCACTTCAGTAACCACTATGACAGACTCAGCAAAACATGAGTTCTTGGGATCACTACATTGGTGATCTGTTCTGCCATTTATCACAGTAGGTGGATATGGGACCAGGCAGTCACTCTCCCCCAAGGGCTGCCCACTTGTAGCACAGTCATGAAAGAGGACCCCCAGCAGGCCCCGCCTGTCTCTGATCTTTCATCTCAGGACAGTGGGCTTTTGTGGGTCAAGGTGAGTTAGAGCCAAAGATGCAGGTCTGTCCTCAGAAGTCTTATAGGCCAAGTTTCCATCCAGGGTCAACCTGGGTTCAAGGAGAAGCATGAAAGTTAGCTGATTTCTTTGGAAGTTAATTCAGGCTCTAGGGAAAACATAGCTTCCTCAGATCCTCAGAGATCCCCTGAGCCAGGCTGGTGCCCCTGAAGCTCTACAGGGTCACAGCAGCCCATCCGCACTTTCCCACCAAGGCCATTCCTTGCCAGCAGGCATGGGCTTTACATTGGAGGGAATGGATTCCCCAGAGAGCATATGGAGATACAGGAGAGGAAAGTCCACATGAGAACACACCTTTCTTCAAAATTAAACTTCAAGCTCTATTTCTGAGGTGAAAAATATGCCTGATTTTTCTAGAATGACTTAAAAGTTGTTGGATTTATTCTCCTTCATTCACTAAATATTCTATGCCACTGAGTATATTGTTAAGAGCCTAGTCCCTGGAGTCAGACTGCCCAGGACACAATCCTGGCTTCAGTTCCTGTACAAGAACTTACACAGGTTAGTTACTTCATCTCTCTGTGCCTCAGTTTTCTGATGTATAAAACAGGGGTACTATGATACTCTATTTGAGGATTTCTGAGAATATTAAATGATATGCCTATTTAATTTACTTACTATGCACTTAGATAAAAAGTTCTAAGTGCATATATTTTAAGTGCCTAGGTACTCAGGCACTGGCTAGAAACTAGAGGCATGAAGACAAATTCTCTGGCTTCCAAAGGCTTCGTAGTCAATAGAGAAGATGAATATATAAACAAATAGGATGTACACCATAGACAGGAAGAAGGAACAATAGAATCATGAAGAAGAAAGGGTTTAAGCATTCTCTCTTTGGAGAGTCTGAGGCTTGTCAAGTAAACTGGAATTTGTCAAGCAGAAAGGAGATAAAGGACATTCCGGGCAGCACAATAATCAGTAAGAAGCCATAAACAGGAGCTAGACAGGGGAGAATACAACCAAGTCAGGCATGCTGTAACTTAGGCTGGCAGTCGGGATAAAGGGAGCAGAGACAAGTTGATGCTGGAAAATGTCAGCAGAGATCAGTTCATGACATCCCTCATATTTCATGCTTATGAGTCTGAACCTTATTCTAGAAAGTTTCCCTTTCTCTTAACCAGGAGGCTTGGCAGTAGGATCTGCCAAGGGATACTTCCAGCCTTAGAAGCTTCATTTATTCAACAGGCATTGACAACCTACATGATGGTTTTTCTATTAAAATAAACCCAGACATTATGGAGTGGGTTGCAAAATTTGCCTAACTTTTTAAAGGAAGACCAGAAAAGGATGTATCTGGCAGTCTCAGATTCTAGATTAGATTCATCTTCACTCAAGATTCACAATTTGTTGTGGGTTGAGTAGGGAAGTTTGAAACTTGCTTCTGGTTCTCTAGGTCTTACAGAATTGAGTAGAATTTGATATGAGGGGTGGGGAGACATTGGGCTCCTTGTATTTTGCTCCTCTTAAAGTTTAGACATTCATCAGGCTTGCCTGGAAGGAGATTGTGGGCCAAAAATAGCATGCGGTTGAATGAGATCTGCGACACAGGACCCGGGGTAGGCAAAACAACAACCATCCCTGAGGACCCCAACACTCACATTCCCACATAGGAGCATAAAAGATATGGTTATGTCCTAAATATCCGGCAGTGTAGGTTACAGAAAACACTCCTTGTATATTCTAAATCATGCTAATTGAATCCAGACTTTGGATCCTCCTTTCTTTTAAATCCAGGTGAAAGTTCTTCATCCTTAGAAAGAAATGAATGTGAGCAAAGTATTTTTCTTGGACATGAAAAATGTTGCTCAGAATCGACTACATCTTGTCTGTTAGATCTCTCCCTCCCCACCCTCGCCCCCACCTACCTTCTTGCCCTTTTCCACGTGTTCTTCATCCCTCGCCAAGCTGCCTTCGCTACCCGATTCTCACTCACAGCTATGTGGCCTACAGAAACAGAGGTCATTTCCTCTGTAGGCTGGGCTTTGATAATGTTGGACTGTTTGGGTTGGAGCTGTGGCCTGACTTTGTCAAAAGCCATATGCTGCTGAGACAAAACGAGGGAGCAAGTGTGCCCTGCCAAGATCTCCAAGATCTGTAACCAACCAAAGCTGTGAGTTTAATGAGGAAAGAGGAGATTAAGGCAGCTCTGGTTCCTTTGGCAAAAGTCCCAGCCGAACACACAGGAATGCCCAGAGGTGAAAGCAACTCAACCTACAATAAATTAATAAAAGAGCTTATTGGGTCTGGCTTTGCTGTCAATGCAAAAGGCTGAAGATGCTTCTCAACTTCTAGGAAATCAGTGCTTGCAAGTTGCTTGATGTTACACTTAGGCAAGGATCCCATCTCCAGAGACCAGACAGGAAGGATTGCTCTCCATACATCTGCTTCTCAGGGGCATATTATACTAATAATGGGAAGCATTTCTAGCAACCTGCCCTTCTTTTGTGAAAGAATTTTATGCATCACTCCTAAGAGAAATGCAAGTATTTCAGTGGGTTAGTCAATATAAAGTTACATTCAGAACAAAAAGAGTTGTCTAACTTTCACTGGAAATAAATGGGAAAGGAAAATATTCTCTATCATTTCCCCTTAAATTTTTCCTATGCATGAAAAAGTAAAGTATTATCTTCCATAAGTTAATATCCATGAAAGTCATCCACCCTCCTAGATCTAAGCATCATATGCAAAAGTCCTACAGAATCCAGTTACATTTGTTCTCATTGAGTTTTTGTTTAAATATTTTTGAGTTAGTTGTGTTGTAATTTCAAAACATTCTATTTTTATCTTAAAAAAAGACTTTTAAGATTTTGAAAGAGAAATGAGGAAAACCAATTGAGCCTCATAAAAAGTAAGTTGATTGCAATCATCTCAAGCAAAACCAATAGAATTCTAATAGGCTTCTTTAAGTTACAGTGTTGGGGATCAAACCTAGGGCCTCACCCATGGAGGCAGGTTCTCTACCACTGAGTTACATTCACAGCCCAGGAATCTAATAGTTCTGAATGATCCTTCAGAGGCTACTGCACTAGAAAGAGTTAAAAATGGGTATTGGCATATTTAGTAAGTCAATTATATGGATTGTTACATATACCATATAAGAAAGACAGAAAGCACGAACTGGCCTCCTAATTTGGAAACGGTAGGAAGTAGAAAATAATTTACAGTGAATTAGCTAATAGAAGACTAATGTAGCACTTCAGAAGAGCTAACTTAGGGGAGGGGGAGAAAGTGATGGTATAAGTATACTCTGGACAAAAGACATAAAAATCAGATGGGAAAGTAGGAACTTCAAAGACAGTATGAGAGAAAAAGACTGTGAAAGTTGAGATGAGCTAAATATTGCTTTCTCCCCTGATTCCCTGGGAGATCTGGAAAGCATCCATGACCAGCAGCAGATGGGAGCGCTGAAGAGGAGGGAGAAACTGGATAAAGCTGACAACTGAGGCAGGACGAAGAAGGGAAGGAACCAAGAGGTGGGGGGTGGCCCAGGAAGAGAGGCCATGCAGAATATGCTAGCTTGTCAATTTTATCTACCATAAGGCCTCAGCCGAAGATAAGAAAGGCTAAGCCAGTCAGTGAAGGGAAGGCAGCAGAAAGGACTCTCAGGGAAAGATTTGTGGTGTGGTTTTGCCTGACACTGAGAGCAGCTCCCCACAAAGAGATATCAAGGTAGGAGCTCTGGAACAGAATCAGATGCACCCGTGGGGCATCATTCATAATCATTTAAATTCTAGGAAATAAAACAGTTTTGAATCATTGACATGATGAGATTTTTTAAAAGCCCATTTCAGGGGAACAGATTAGGCCTACAAAAATAATTTTGAGCAGGCCAAGGCTAAATATTCAGTTTTTCCAAAGTGACAACAAAGTTCAAGTTAAAGAGGATTTTGTGGTGTTTTTTAACTGTTAGGAGCAGAGTAGCAACATGATTAAAACATATATATAGTAAGGATACATGAGAAAAAGAATTATAGCAAGAAGGAATAGCATTAAATCCTTAGGATATACTTCTCAATTAGAGATGGAGAAAGTAAGATGAAATACCAAAAACACATGACAGAAAGATGAAGGACAGATGGATGGGTTTGTAGAGATAAGGATTTCCACTGAATGATAGGTCAATCCAAAAGACAAAGTCATGTGTACAAAAAATATATATATATGGGTGTTAGTTTTGCATCCTTTTAAAGGATTTTGTACAATCTTTGTAATGACAAAACTCAAATATATTTAAGCAAACTGTCCAATTCATATCAAAACAAGAAGCCGGCACAGCTGGCCAGTTTACATGAATGAACAGTAACATATGCCAAATGAATATAGAGGAGACTCCAGAGGCTGTAAAAGGAGAAGGCAGAGGGGAAGAGGTTTCCGGAAGAAAATGAGAAAAATAAAAGACATGAACTTAGAATTTAAGAGTTAGAGTGGAGAGGTCACAGAGTGAAACAGGTGGAATAATAAGAAACTAATGAATGCAAGAAAAACACTAGCAGGAAACACATAGCTCAGAAAAAAATAAGAGTTTCATGAATTCATATTGTAAGAGTAAGGGTTTGTTTTTTTTTAATTTAAGAGACCGTGCCAACCCCTGGGCCCAAGAAGGTGCTGGCCGCCAGCCCCACTGTGTAGCCTGGCATGCTCTGATGATGGAGTTGATCCCCTCAGCTCCGAGGTCTGGCTTTCAGTATTGCAGGCTCAAAGCTAAATTTTGCCAGCACTGGGACTGGATCCAGGGCCTAAGCTCACAGAGATGGATAAACCAGGATATCGATTTATATACACAGAAGGGCACTCTTCCCACAGGCGGTCCTCAGAGGGGAGCAGTAACAGTTGGAAGATCACCTGGTGCAGATGGCATTGGCACAAGAGAAGTCCTGTGGCAATGGGTTAAAAGGCTGGACTATAGAGCATATGTGTTTGTCATATGCTAGCCACATGGCCTTGGGCCAGTTGTTTATTCTGTCTTGATTTTCCCATCTATTAAATGGAGCATTCCAGTTATTCATTCTCACATTAAAAAATCATCCCCAAATTTAGCCACTTACGGCAACAATAATTCATTTTGTTCACAAATCTGCCCATTTGGGCAGGGCTGGGCAGGAACAACCAATATGAACTCCATATGGTGTGAGCTAGGGAAGACTAGTGTGAGGCCTCTGCATACCTGATAGTGAGTTGGTAGTGACAGTTATCTAGGTTCTTGGCCAGGGATATGGCCCAAGGATTCACTTCCTCATTCTAGATGTCTCCATAGGCTCTGGGGGATTCTTTAAGCCATTATGGCTGGGTTCCAAGAGCAAGTGTCTCTACAAAGTAAAAACTGCCAGTTTCTTGTGGCTGGAACAGAGATTGGCATATGTCCTATTCTATTGGCCAAGTAGTCACAGTGAATAGATGCAAGAGGAAAGTACATAGGGCCAGACACACCTGTCAGTGGGGAAGTGTCAAAGAACTATGAGGTCATGTTTTAAAATTGTAAGTTTGCTCTTGCAAATGTTGATAATTCCCCCATGTGAAGAATTCATTCTCCCAAAGCCCCCAAAACTCTTCCCTTTATACATCAAGATTCTTTTTGCTTTGTACTTTTAGTCTTTTTATGCCAGTGTGGTGGTGAGTCCACTACAATTCCCTTAAAAACTTTGTGAGTTTCATATAAATCATACTGGGCTCATTCCATTAGACAAAAGCCACAATTGCAGATCTATTCAGGATGAGTCCTCTACATAGGCTTCCTACAGAGCTGTTCTGAAACAGATGTCCTTAAGATGATTAAAAGACCTGTGTTCTGAGTTCTGCTAGGTGCTGCCCTAATCCTCCTGAAGTCTTCACAAAGGATCTGATGGTCCTATGCCAGATTTGCTCTTTGGCCTCAGGACCTTTCTTAATTTGAGAATTGTTTGCCATCTGGAGTGGGTAGGAAGGAGGAATAGCTCTACTTTCAAATCCAGTGAGTTTCTGCTTCTTCATATTTAATAGTTCATTCTTCAGCTCTTCTATCTCCCTTTACTTTTTATTATAGATAATGAGAAGAAATCAGGCAAATTCTTCCTAAAAAGCTCCTTGAGCTTGAACATTCATCGGGTGCATTTCCCATCTTTCACATTAATTCAGGCAACATTGTTATTGAACCTCCCACCACTATATAATCAGGGTCCTCTTACCTCCAGCTTTCTGTAACATTACCCTGAATTGCCTTTATACCTTCACTGATGGCTTCCTCGAGGCTCTTCAAGCTTCTTCCTGCACTCTCCTAAAGGCCCATTGTCCTTCCACCTCCCACCCCAAGTTTTGATCCTGCAGCACCCCACCAGTGGGTACCAAAATCTCCTTGGTTTCTTTCAAATTGGTCATCATTTACTCCATTAACAACCAGCTCCTTCTAGAGTCACCATGAGATTCAGCTTGGTTAGTGCTTCTAATGTGCTGATAATACATAGTGAGTTCTCAGTAAAGGCTTTCTTCTGTTTAAACACTTGTCATCTGTGTGTATTGTTTAAGAATGTTTGATAATGCTATAAAGGGCAAGAAAACAAATGGGATGCATGAAACTCGTATTGAACACATAGGTGCTTGTGTCACACACACACATACATGAAAAACATATTTAGACAGGTTGAATGTAGTCTATTTATGTTTTTCTGGATTAAAAAAGAATATCATGCTAAGTGAAATAAGCCAATCCCCAAAAAACCAAAGGTTGGGTGTTCTCTGTCTGATATGTGGCTGCTAACCCATAACAAGGGAGGGTAAAGATAGGAAGTATAGTTCTTTGGATTAGACACAGGGGAATGAAGGGGAGGCAGAGATGGAAATAGGAAAGACAGTAGAATGAATCAGCCATTACTTTCTTATGTTCATGTATGAGTACATGACCACTGTAACTCTACATCATGTTTAACCAAAGAATGGGATCAAAATTGTAATGGGTTGTACCCCATGTATGTAAAGTATGTCAAAATGCACCCTACTATCATGTATATCTAAAAACAACAATAAAAAAGGTCATTAAGATTAAGTTGAAAGAAAGAGGATGGCAAAAGAATGAAAGTGTTTTTCTTTAAAGATAGGCAAAGGAAAGGCAGACAAGTAATATGAGACATGAGACTCTCAATATTCGTGAGGGCTAATTTGACTAGACACTGGTGACACCTATCCCAGGCCATTGTGTCATCTCTCCTTAGCTCTCAGGAGGCTAACTATAGCTGCAGTTGTCTCTCTTGAATACAGTTTGTCATTGAACCAGACTCCTGTGTGATTGAACCCTCTGACTCAAACCTCAGCTCCACATGATCAGCAGGGAAGGTTGACGTGATAGACGGTTATGTGACCCTCATATAGTTCAGGCATTTGGTAGTGTGGTCCCTCTCATCACTCTTACATCATATCCATGTTAACTTATCTTATTTCTTCCCTCCTCTGTTGTGGGTTTAATTATATTCTCCAAAACAAACAAAAAAGTTGAAATTCTAACCCTAAGCACCAATGAACAAGACCTTCATTTGAAGGTAGGGTCTTTGCAGATGTAACCTAGTTAAAATGGCATAAATTCAACTAAATCCAACTTACAGAATGTAGAATCAGAAGATCATTAACAATAAATAATACTCACTACAATAGTAATAACAGCAGCTCCCATTTATGGAGCATCTGCTGGATCCAGGCTTTGTTCTACACATTTTTCTTCATTTCCTCTAGTACTTATAACAACTACAATTAAACTATCTTACCCCCAGCGGCTCGAGAGACTGAGGCAGGAAGATCATGAGTTCAAAGCTGGTCTTAGTAACCTAGCAAGGCCCTAAGCACCTTAAGTGAGCCCCTATCTCAAAAAATAAAAAGGGCTGAAGATGTGGCTTAGTGGTTAAGCACTCCTGGGTTCAATCCCCAATACAAAATAATGTTTTTCTTACCATCAAGGTGAGAAAGTCATCTGGAAGTCTATTCAGAGTTACATGGGATAGTAAATGACAGCCAGATTGAATCCCAGATCTGTCTTGCTCCAAAGCTTTGATCTTTTCCAGGTTATCACATGGCCTCTCCACAACAAAAATACTCTTATACACTGGGAGGTGAGTGAGGGGGATGAGGTAAATGAAGAAAGTTTCAGGATGAGAAAACAAGGCTAAATATGAATAAGAAATTGGGTTATAAAAGAAAGGCCTAGGGCTGGGATAGTGGCTCAGTGATAGAGCGCTTGCCTTGCATGCGTGAGGCGCTGGGTTTGATCCTCAGCACCACATAAAAATAAATAAAATAAAGATATTGTGTCCATCTACAACTAAAAAAAATTAAAAAAAAAGAGAGACCTAGGAAAAGAACTCCACCATCCTTGTCAATACAGAAAAAGAATGAGAGTGGAGGGTGGTTTTCCATTTGTCTTTCCTTTTTCCTTTTATTAAGCATATACTCTGTAAGTTTAAAAGAGAAATAGGACTTCTGTGGGGATGTGGGGATCTGCCTGGTCATCAGGATAAACTGGAAAGGGGGAAGGAAAAAGAGTGCTCCACCCTCATTTCTACTTTCAATACTAGGAGCAGCAGTAGCAAGAAAAAACTACAAGTGAGTTTTTGGAAAAGGTGGTAGCATTGGAAGCAAACCAAAGTGACCCAAAATTCAAACATTTGGAATCCCTCAATAAGAACAGATAACTGAAAAGTTACTTATTTGGCACACAAGCTAACATTCCCCCGAAAAAGCACTGGGCCAAAAAAAGTTTAATAGTTATGAAAGAAGTAAAGCTACTTTATTAATGAAAAGAAAACAACTGAAAACAATTTATCAAAAAGAGGGATATTTTGCAGAGGTATATGGCAGATGACCAGAGTTTCTTCAACAAGAAGAAATAACTATGTAAGAGGAATGATCAAGTTGATGAAAGCCCTCCTGGCTCTGGAAAGGATAAGAGAGTGGCGGGGACATATTTAAAAAATGGGTCAAAGAAAACTCAAAGGAAGGGAGAAAGCCAGCATCTTGACAAAAAAATAAATAAATGCTCCCAGCTGTGGTGGTTTGAAATGCCCAAAGAAAAGGGGAAAGCAAGGGAACTGAAGCCAAAAACCAAAGAAACAGACAAATGAGAAATGTTTGAGACACCATCAAGGCAGGAAGAGAAGAAAAGGGAGATTCGGAAACAAGGGAATTTCTTCTCATGAACATGTTAGTGTTCAAAAGGTAGAGAAGTGCCGGGTATGGCGGCACACGCCAGTAATCCCAGCTGCTTGGGAAGCTGAGACAGGAGGATCCCAAGTTCAAAGCCAGCCTCAGCAACAGTGAGGCGCTAAGCAACTCAGTGAGACCCTGTCTCTACATAAAATACAAAATAGGGCTGGGGATGTGGCTCAGTGGTCGAGTACCCCTGAGTTCAATCCCCGGTACTCCCCCGCCAAAAAAAAAAGAAGAAGAAGAAGAAGAATTAGGGAAGTGGTGATAGTTCAAAAGACAAGCAATAAAGAATAGAGACTAATAGGTGGAGTTTAAAAGCTAGGCACCTTAGGTTTTATCCCCAACTCCATGTCAGGCACTTTTACCTCCCTCCCTCCCTCTCTCCTTTCCTTCCTTCCTTTCTTCCTTTGCCTCCTTTCATTCTTAAAGCACTTTTCTTAACTTTTGTGTGCCTCGGTTTCTCTTTAGATGTAAAATTAGAGAAAAGGAAGATTTTTATATTTGCATTACTTTTTCTAGCCCCAGTTGCTGTGAGGGGTGAGTGACATGCAGACCGTGCTTCTAACATGGGGTCTGGCCCATAGGGAAGAGTCAATAAATGCTCATGCTGATGATTAATTATTTATGACAGCTGTGGGAGATAAAGACAAGTAAATAGCCTTGAAAGAGAAACTGTGGACAGTATGTAGGATGCCTTTGGGGAACTAAATCAAGGGCAGGAAAAAAAAAAAAGAATGCAGAGAGAGATGTGGAGCAATGTTTGAGGATTAAAAGAACGAACAGCTCTCAAACAATTTATTGAACAAAAATAGCTCAAAAAGCAAGCCACTGTGTCAAATTGGTTCCCAGGTGGAGCCAACTCACTCCCGGGTTCTAAGGGAAATAGCAGAGAATGTCCAGCATTCAGCTTCCAACAGCCCTTGGGAGAGCACTGTGATGAGCTCCACAATGAAACAGTGAGCATTAATGAGAGTTGATTGAGGAAGGAAGCCCCAGAATCATTAAAGGCCATATCCTAAATGCACATCAAGAAAGGATAGTTAAATTATGGCACATCGCTATCCTGAACAATGGCTATAAAAGATAACTGGCTCTATATGTGCCAGTACGGAAGAAATCCTTTATATGGTGTATCATGATTAAGTGCAGAACATTGTATATATTGAATTACCCTATTTTATAAAAATATTTTATATGATTATATGTACATAAACAAATCAGATACACAGAGTCTGGGAAATGGGGCTAGGGTATGGAAAGGGCTTTCCCTTTTTCAATTATTTTCTCAATGAAAGAAAATATAGTGTACTGGTTTAAAAAAATAAACAGTCTTGAGGGTTAGGGGTGTAGCTCAGAGGAAGCACAAGACCCAGGTGTACTCCTCAGCACCAAAAGAAATATTTTAAAAACAGTTTCGACAGGTCTACCACTTAAGTTAACCTTGAGCAAGTTACTTAGTTCCCCCATGCCTCAGTTTACCCATCTGTAAAGTGAGGATGGTAACCTGACAGGGATGTCATATGGTGATACAATGAACAGCTGGTACTTGAGACACTCAGAATCTCTGTCACTGTCAGCTGCTAGTGTTACTACCACCCCTCTGTGATGTGCAAAGTCATTTCACCCCTAGCATGAGCCACAATTAAAAAGCCTACGTGAGGAGAATAAAGAGGATTAATAAGGTTATAAAAAGGAAAGGAGTTTTCTGGCTATGCTTGCAAGTTTGTTCCTCCAGGAAAGGCCCGTAACTATTTCATAAGTTTTCCTCAAATCTTGTATTTTAATTGGCATAATATTAAATTTATTTATTTATTAAAGGAGAAAGCCTCATACTGCTAAACCTTCCTATCCAATCTTGAGGTACATCTTTACGTTTTTCCTTATGTACTCAGTATAAATATAAAAATATATCTATGTGTGTGTGTATATATATATCTCTATATGTGTGTGTGTGTGTATATATATATATACACACAGAGAGAGAAAAAGAGAGAGGCATCATTTCTTTAAGTTCTAAAATTTTTTTGTTAATATTGTGAATAGATTTCTTTCATTATGTTCTTTTACTTGATCTTGTTCATATACAGGAAAGCTGGGATGGTGAACTCTACCAGATATTAAAATGTATTCTTGGAACTACAATAACTAGAAATAGTTTGTCACTGAAGAGAAAATGAGAAGATCAAAGGATAGAATAGAGAATGCAGAAATAGATTCTAATTCATGTGGGAATTTAGCATATTATAATCAGAAGGGGAAATGAATTAATCTGTAAATTACACTGGGAAAATGCGCTATCTACCGAGAAAAAGATAAATACCTTTTTGAACTTTACACTGAGCAAATCCAGATTAACCAGAGATTTTTTTAATGGAACTATCAAATTAATCAGTGATTTAAAAAAATTATTATAGGATTAGAAGACAATGGATTAATATATTATAAATAAAAAGCATAGGAATACTTTCTAGGCAATACATATAAAACCTAGACAGGAAATTCAAATATCTATGTGGTCAAATTCATCCAAACTTCTGTTTGGCAAAAAAATGTCATAAAGTCAATTGACGTCAAACTGGGAACATACAACATGTATAAAATGGACCTTTTTTTTTTCAATTTACAAAGAGTTTATCCTAATCAACTAGGAAAGAATTGACAGCTCAATTAAAAAATGAATGAATTAAGGCAATCAGTTCATTAACACAGCTTGCAGAAATGAGGTTCTAATAGCTAATAAACACCAGGAATAAAAACAAGAACACAAGTCCTAAGACTGCCCTCAAGGAGGCCAGAGAGGACTGGAGACTGTGCTCAGACCAGACCCTTGTACCAGCAGGGTACAGAGCATGATTGTTCACAGACAGCGCCAGTCCACAAGCTGTAACCAGCAACCTTTTGTGGTTTGTTTTCTAGGATGATGATTTTGAATGGCTTTCATGTCAGCATGATATAAGAAGACAAACTCACACAAATGAGTTAGGAATGAAAAATGGGGAATTTTTCTAACCTCCTAGGCAGGAGCTACTTTTTCATTTGACACTTTCCCCTTTCAACTTTAAGAGGAAAAATGAATTGGATCCTGGTGTAGTTGTTGCTTAAACCTAATTGAGTTTCTTCCTTCCCGTACCTTTCTGTTGGCAAGTACTACATCTCATTTCTGGAAATGCTACCCCAACAGCTTTGTAACATAACCCCATCTGAGCAGGGTCACTGCTGGGGTGCACTATTCTTTCCAAAACCTCTTCATCTCCTTTGAATGCCCCATTCTCTGATCTAACGCCTTTTCTTTCCATAAGTACAGGCTGCTGCTGATGTTTCTGTGTGTAGGATTTCCCATTTCTTTTCTAGATCCTTAGCCTTCTTGGAACACTGCTAGTACACTGGTCACAATCTCCTCTTTCTGTGTGATCTTGCTTTGCATTTGAAAAATCTCTTTCCTAAGGGGGGCCCCACTTCTCTCTGTCTTTCAGAATGGAAGCTTATTCTCCACTGTGTCTTCTTACATTGTAATTCCTTAAGTTGAGCCTTGAATGCACAAAACTGTAAAAATGATTCTTAAAAGTAAAATATAGATTAAGAATCTCTTATCTAGAGTAATCAAGACTAGAAGAATTGGGGATTTCTGATTATTTTTTTAATATTTGCATGAACATAATGAGACACCTTGAGGACGGGACACAAAATTCACATACATCCATACACATAGCCTGAAGATAATTTTATGCAATATTTTTAATCAGTTTGCACATGAAACAGAATTTGTGTACACTGAAACATCAGATTTGTGGCATCACATTGGTGCTCAAAATTTTTCAGATACTGGAGCATTTCAGATTTGGGATTTTTGAAAAGTCAAAATTTGAAGTGTGGTTGCTACTGAATGCATTTCACTTTTGCACAATTATAAAGTGAAAAAATCATAAACTGAGCCATCGTTAACTCAGGGACCATCTGTATATACATATGTATACATGCCAGCACATAAATATATACCATATAAGTTTTATAAGTATATACATTTTTTGTGTATGGTGCTAAGGATACAACCCAGGCTCTTGCACATATTAGGCAAACACTCTACCACTGAGCTACATCCTCAACCCCAACATATGTACATTTATGTGTAATTAGCATATATATAAACATATGTCATAACATCTAACACTTTTTTTTTTTTTTGGTACCTGGGATTGAACCCAGGGGCACTTAACCACTGAGCCACATCCCCAGCCCTTTTTTTTTTTTTTAAATTTTGAGCCAGTACCTCACTAAGTTGCTGAGGCTGGCTTTGAACTCGTGATCCTCCTGCCTCAGCCTCCCAAGTTGCTGAGATTACAGGCAGGAGCCACCATGCCCAACTAACATTTAGGGAACATTTAGTCTGTGATGGATGCCGTTAAGCACTTTGTATGTATCACCTTATTTAATCCTCATAATTACTTTGTCAACTTAATACTATTGTATTCCTTGTGTTTAATTAAAGAAGGCCATAAATTCTTTAACACTTTTCCAATGAAGTTGAAGTCCAATCCTTGAATCTGGGCAGACTCTGTAACTGCGTTGACCAGTAGTTTATGGGGAAGTATTTTAGTGCCAGTTTCCAGGCCTAAGCCTTAGAAACATCTCTTTTTCTCCCCTGGTACCCCCAGTTTTGGATCCTGGCTCCTCTAGTGTAAGACACCAACTACCCTGCAGAAGATACCACCAGGAAAGGCTCTAAGTCCAGCCTTCTGGCCATACCCATTTAGGTGCCAGATTATAAGGGAATTCTTCCTGGACCCTCTAGACCTGAGCAGCTGCCAATTGAATACCACCAAATGACCCAGGCAGTGTCCCTGGTGCATAAAACTGCTAGCAAAATACTACCCAAATTTCTGATGCACAAAATCTTGAGAGTTAATAAATGGATATTGCTTTAGCTGTTAGCTATTAGGTAGTTTGTAATACAGCAGGGGCTAGCTGGAACTCCAGCTTACAGATGGAAATCACAATGAGTGGAGTAACTTGTCACAGGTCACACACCTCATCAATAGCACAGCTGAGATTCCAGCTCAGGCAACCTGCCTCAAAAGCCTATAAGCATAGCCATTCCTGTGAATTAGTTTAAAATTATAATGAACTTTTGAAGATAGGACATATATAACATCTTGATTCTTTTTAGCATCTATTCTAATTCCCATCTAATGAAGAATTTGTGCCAAAGGCACATATCCTCTCTCTGTTCAGTTATCTATTTACACAGATTCTTACATCCTTCTGAATTTTAAAATGCAATGAAGTCCTGTGTTTATTTTAAAACAGGAACAGATCCTCATTTTTCTTCTGCCTTTAGCATAGATTATATCAGCAGGACTACTTAATTCCAAGAGGGCACACTAAGTCCCAGTTTTGGGAAGTTGATTTCTATAGTATTAAAGGTGGCTTAGTACTTTTCCAATAGACAGAGGCCCTGGGGTCTTGGCAGTTTCCCTGATAAGCTATCATGCCATCTATTTTATATTAGAATGTATCGTTTCATGAAAAGGGGGTAGGGATGGAGCAGAGGAGACTCCATGTGAGCTTCTGAACAGGCAAATAGATCTGTACCTGCAGCCTTTCTGGAGCCAAAAGGGTCAGAGGTCAAGGACCCAGAGGAACTGATGAAATCAAGGGATTTGGGCTAATTAAGGTCTTCAGCAATATGCGCCCTGATGTACACACCATTGTTCCCAAGATGTAATAAATAACACTATATGTGACATCAAAAAAGGCAGGTTCTCCGTGCAAGTCTTATTCTTCTGTGTTTGAAGGCATTTTCACAAAAAATAGGGAGAAACCCATTAAACCTGGACTTATTTTCTGTGGTATCACTTCCAAAACATTTTAATTTTGGAGTACACTGAGAAAAAGAACACAAGTGATAGACACACAATCATCAACAACATTTTCTGAAATTTAAAACACAAAGTTAATGAACTATCACAAAACATTCCTAAATATAGCTATTTAATTGATTCTTATGTTACAGTGAGTTATGTTCTAGAAATATCTGGCATAAAACATAGAATTCTGAGACTTTAGAGATCAATCACCCAAGTGGTTCTTAAACAGTGTCCCTCAATTGGCTTCCAATAGAAATAAAATCATAGCTGGGCACGGTGGCGCACGCCTGTAATCCTAGCACTTTGGGAGACTGAGACAGGAGAATCGAGAGTTCAAAGCCAGCTTCAGCAAGGGCAAGGTGCCAAGCAACTCAGTGAGACCCTGTTTCTACATAAAACACAAAATAGGGCTGGGGATATGGTTCAGTGGTCGAGTACCCCTGAGTTCAATCTCTGGTACCAAAAAGGAAAAAAAAAAGAAAGAAAGAAAAAAAGAAAAAAAAAGAAATAAAATCACAACATAAAACATGGCTTGGGGCTGGGTTGTGGCTCAGTGGTGGAGCGCTTGCCTAGCATGTGTGAGGCACTGGGTTCGATTCTCAGCACCACATAAACATAAATATAAATAAAGATCTATTGACAACTAAAAAATAAAAGAAAAAAACATGGCTCAGGGACAGAGTTTGGACTTAGCATATATGAGGTGCTGGGTTCCATGCCCAGCATCAAAACAAGTTTTTAAAAAATAAATAAAAGACCCAGGTACCAGATATTAATCAAAGCATTTTACACTTATCTTCAAAACTGCTGCATGGGATGAATATTCTTATTATTCTCCATTTTACAGTAAAGGAGACCAAGACTTCAGAGAGGTTTAGCATCTTGCCAAAGGTCACACAGATTGGAAAGTTGGGGTAGTGTGGAACTACACTTAGGTGAAACACTATCCCTGGTGCATACTTTGGAAATCAGTACAGCTCCACTTTTATCTATTTTTATGCATAAGATTAAAAGGATGTGATTGTTTTTTAATTAATTGTTTGAAAATTACTGTGCTAATCTAACCATTGCTTAGGTCTGTGAAGTAACTGAAGTCCCCAGTAGTTTCCCAAACCAGCCTGCAAAAGATTGCACTGCTCTAGGTTAGGAACTAGAACTCGTCCCTCTCATTGGAGAGTCCAATGTCTCTCTCTCAGTGTATCCAGCCACTCATGAGTGACCATAAATTGGGTTAAATATTTGCACTCTTTTTTCTCTCATTTTATCTTTCTCTATATACAAAAACATACCAATCATGGGGAAAAGTAGTTTTATTTTTACCAATCCCCACTTTTAAAAGGAAAAAACATGAGAATGTTATTGCTTTTGAGTTCAAGGTCACATTCCTTCAGCTAGTCTGGGGGCAGAAGTCAGGCACATATAAACCTCTGTGCTGCTCATAGAACAATAGCCAGAACTGCCAGACCTCCAGACATAGGTGGATGAGTCTGGAAACTTGATGCTTCCCTGTGCCCAAGGCTCTGGTGTTGTGGTAAGGACAATGTTCAAGTTGCCCAGGACATAATGTATCAGAGTTTTTGCTCTGGACTCAGACTCAGCTGGATCTGAATTCTGGATTTCCACAATCTACATGACCTTAGGCAAGTTCCTCAATCTTCCTGAGCCTCCATTTTTTTCATTTGTAAAAGTTTCAAATAGCTGCAACTACATCAAGTTATTGCAAGGATTACATAAAACGATCCATATAGTTTCGACCACTTCTGGCCAACCAACAGATAGAAACAAATTTTAAAAGCTGTGCTATTTTTCATAAATAAAAACAAACTGGAAAGAAATGAAAAAAAAAATTAAAAAGCACAACAATGCTAGTAAACGCTCACTGGAAACAACTGCCTGCTAAATAGACTTTGAGACTGAGTCCTGCTTCCCTCTTTTTTTAAAAAAGCGTATTTTAGGGAGATGTTAAAGATAATTAGCACCAAACTAAGACTGGATACACTGAGAGAGAGACATTGGACTCTCCAATGAGAGGGACGAGTTCTAGTTCCTAACCTAGAGCAGTGCAATCTTTTGCAGGCTGGTTTGGGAAACTACTGGGG
Source organism: Geosciurus inauris (assembly GCA_004024805.1). Lineage (NCBI taxonomy): Eukaryota > Metazoa > Chordata > Mammalia > Rodentia > Sciuridae > Geosciurus > Geosciurus inauris. The sequence goes on from PVHX01011240.1 coordinate 34,799, forward strand.
ACTTCAGTTACTTCACAGACCTAAGCAATGGTTAGATTAGCACAGTAATTTTCAAACAATTAATTAAAAAACAATCACATCCTTTTAATCTTATGCATAAAAATAGATAAAAGTGGAGCTGTACTGATTTCTAAAGTATGCACCAGGGGTAGTGTTATTAAGAAACAGAAAAAAGTCTTAGTTTGATGCTAATTGTCTTTAACATCTCTCTAAAATATGCTTTTTTAAAAAAAGAGGAAAGCAGGACTCGGTCTCAAAGTCTATTTAGCAGGCAGTTGTTTCCAGTGAGCGTTCAGAGCACAATGTTTCTTAATAACTGAATAATAAAAAGAATTTTTTTTTCTTTTTTGTCCTTATCTTTTTTATTGCTCCTTCCAAACATATAAACTGCTGCTTCTGCTAGTAGGTTTCCCAGGGAAAATTTCCAGTAGGCTTCCAAAGAAAAATTTTAACGACGGGGGAAATCACTTAGTTTTTTCCAAAATGAGAGTGCAAACCAATGACCAGGAAGATAATAAAGGAGGAAAAATATAAATTAATCTTATGCTGAAAGAATGCATAACTCTATGCTATGGACTGAATGTGTTGTCCCTAACCAAAATTCATATGTTTAAGCCTACATCCCCAATGTGATGGTATTTGGAAGTGGGGTTTGGGGAGGCAATTTGATCATGAAGATGGTGGTCTCATGAATGAGATTCGTGCCCTTTATAAGAAGAGACACAAAAGAGGTTGTATGTTCTTACCAGACATCAGATCTGCCAGTATCCTGATCTTGGAATCGCCAGCCTCCAAAAATGTGAGAATAACTGCTAAGCCACTTAGTCCATGATATTTTTTTATAGCAACCTAAAATGCCTAAGAGACTACACCCAGTAACTCAATCTACCTCCTAACAGGCTCTTAAAGTCTAGAACTGTGAAACAAATGCTGCCCTGCCTATCTCCACAACGGTGCCAAAATCTGGCTTCAGCATACACAGTGGGGACATCCACATCTAGAACTCTAGGCAGTGATGAGAGTGGGCCTAACCCTCAGGTTCAAATAGAACTTCTTTTCTATGATAACTCAACTAATACAATTAGGTCTGCAGAAAGTAGTCACCAGATTTGCTTCAAATAGGCACCAAAACTCTGCCAGGCCTAGGTATGACCAAGTGATTCAAGATCAGCAATACTCCCTTGGCCCAAGGAGGCCCCGGGCAAAGTAGGTACAATACACCCATGTTTGTGTAATCACCAGGGATGCCCCCACTAATTAGGGTCTACTCTGAAGTTTATAAGCCAAGCTGTAGCAAATAGAAATGCTATACTTTTTCTTTCTAAGCTTTGGTCTTGGTAGAACATATATTCAGACTATAGTACTAAGTATGCACATCTGTGAAAAAGAAAAAAACACAGTTGACCAAAAAATGAGCATGGAATCCACTTTATCAGCATTTTTAAACATAGCTCTTAAAATAATATCTAAAAATAGGCTTTCCGTGCCAAAGTGGAGACAGATGTGCTTTCATATAATATCCTGATGTTTGTCTATTTCCTGATGACCCTTAGACTTCTAGGGTGGGCTTCTATTTTCTCTTTTGAAACAGATGTTGATAAATTTCTGTCCCAAAACCCAAAATCCTGATCTATGGGGAAATCTTTTTTTTTTCCTTCCTTTTCTCCAATTTACATTAGCCAGATTCCATTCTTTGTCAGTAGTGGTAACTATAGAACACACTCAGAAAATAAAGTAGAAATACTATGATAATTCAGGATAAAGAATTTAATTTCAGGCACTTTGATGACAACAACTTAAACATAGTGCCATGGGGCAACTCGAGAGAGTGTTATTTTTCCCTTCCCAAAACTGGATATTCAATAAATGCAATTTTATGCAGTCCTACATGTATAATAACTGTGCTCACTAAATATTGCTTAGCAAAAGTCTATTCAAGCATTAATCAATAAGGATGGCTTGAAGCTAGCATAGACAGCTTCAGCATAAGCATTGTTAGCCTCTGCAGGACACTCAAATGGCAGTGCATCTCTAAATTACCATTTTGCAAATGCTTGGAAACACTTTGCCTTTCTTCAATAGGCAATCACTTTCCTTTGGAATCTTGTTTATAGTCTTGTTAACAGGCTTTTATTTTCCCCCAGACAACTTTTGTTTAAAAAAAAGCCAACTTCGTGACCCCTGTACAAATATCACAAATTCTAATTACTCAACTACAAATCAAGGCAATTTTCCCATAATGTCTTTACGATGCCTTTTTAGAAAATCATTAATAAATCAAATCCTTTTGGAAAAAAGGCAAGCACCTTGTTAAAAGAAACCTTTGATCAATCCAAGAATTTTTGACAACAGAGATAATTTTGTTCTGATGGACTTGTTTTCTAAATCATATCTTTAGGAATGGATTGTTTAAAAAGGGGACACCTATAATATTGGCTCATCAAGATAGCATACATATCCTTGTTTCCTTTTAAAGTAAGCTTTAGGAATAGCAAAAAAATTTTTTTTGAAAACTTCCAATATTAGAACCTTACAAAAGAACAATCATGAGTAAAATTATTTTTTAAATGATGGTTTTGGAAAAAATAAAGAAACTTGATTAAACTGTGATTACAGAAAGAGAAACTATAGCTTGTCACTCCTCAAGGTTAATTTTATCACCATTTTTTTAAAATTACTAAACCAGGAGTGCCATAAATTCTGGCCCTTTACTTAACCAGTGTTTTTGCACCTGTTAAAAATGGAAAGTGAATCTAGAAGCCACAAGAGAGTAAATTTCCTGCTAAAGGGGCTATGTTCAGAGGAAATGAACATCTTACAGGTAAAAACAAATTCATGAGTTCCTTTAAAAAGTTGAACATGGAATGATCCAACAATTCTACTTCCTAGTAGATGTCCAAAAGAATTGAAAGCAGAGCCTGGAAACAAAGATTTGTATATCATTGTTCTTAGTAGCGTTATTCAAAATAGTCAAAAGATAGAAACAACCCAGAAGCCCACTGACAAGTGAATGAATAAAGAAAATATGATATGCATACATACATGTGATATGCATACATAAATGTGATATGTATACATACAGTGTTGTATTATTCAGCCTTAAAGAGGAAGGAAATCCTGAGGTCTGGGTGAACTGTGAAGATATTATGCTAAGTGAAACAAGCTAGACACAGAAAGACAACTGTATCATTCCCTTTGTATGAGGCATCTAGAGAAGTCTGATACCAGGCGACAGGAAGTAGGATGGTGGGTTCAGGGAGCTGGGAGGAAGATGGAAATGAGAAGTTACTACTTAGGGGGTAGAGTTCAGGTTTTGTAAGATAAAAAGGGTTCTGCAAATGAATGGTAGAGACGGTTGCACAGTAATATGAATCTACTTAAAGATGCTAATTGTACACTTAAAAATTATTAAAATGATAAACTTCATGCTGTATATTTTACCACATTAAAAAAAAAACAAATTTGTTGCACTACTACTGTTGCAGTATTTATTTTAAAGTTACTAATCAGTGACTTTTAAATTAGAGCTGGATGTAAAGGAAACCCAAATTCCCCCCTAAAAAAGTGTGCTGAGTGTTCTCTGCCAACCCTCAACAGACTCTCCTGAGGTCCAAGGCACTAGCACAGTCTTGTGACACTGGAGTAGACAGCCCTGGAGAGAGGCTCATTTTGTATTTTATCTTGGTCTCTATTTCCAGATCTTTCCATAAATGACTACTTCTGGGTAGCATTTAAAGAAACTTCATGCATTCTCTATTTTTTTAACTATAATATTCTCTAAACAAAGGAAGAAAAGCTCTTTGGGGGAAAAAAAGAAAGGGAAAGTTCAGAAAATCACAAACTTGAACATTTCTGCTCAAAGGCAAAGTTTGAGTCAGATAAAGTAGTAGGCATAGTGTCAGGTAAAGGAAGAGAATTAGCATGTATGTGTAATATTAGATATGTACACTTTTTTATTTGTTCTTTTTAGATATACATGACAGTAGAGTATATTTTGATATATTATACATACATGGAGTATATCTTATTCTAATTAGGATCATTCTAGATCATGTAACACGTTAAATATCAAAGCTCATCATATATTAAATCCTGCATAAGAATATAGCCCTGATCAAGAAATTTAAATTCTGTGAAAATGAAAAATATCAGGTCATTTCATTCTCATATGCAAGAGATATGAGGAATTAATTAAGCTAAATATTGAGATGTAATTGAGATTGTCACCAATCACCTCAGAGAAACATTAAGAGAGTTCCTCATAAATACAATGTTGATTGATCAATATTTGAACTTCAAAGTCATAGAAAAGAAGCTGAGCAATGGCACAGTGCACAGAGAGCAAAGCACATAGTATTTAATATCAACACAATATACTGTGATTTTACAAAGTGGCTAGAGGCTATTTGGATAAATTCCGGAAAAAAAAGAAAGAGCCTACAGTCCAAGAAAATAGTATGTAGTTGGAAACAGGAAAAGGAAATTGTAGTACATGCTGGTTTCAAACCTCCAGGAACAGAGGAAAATGAGACCAACTACATAATGGTTATGCCCATAATATTGTATGAATGAACACATTAAACTATTCACAAGCCATCCATTGGCACCAAAAATTTCAAATTATGTGAAGAGCTATTCTGAGCCAAGGAGCACAAAAATAAGCCCAAAGAATATCTGTACTCAGTGATTACATAAAGTAATACACATCAATAAGATACACATACACATCAATAAGAGCCATCCAGGAAATCCTAGTTTTAGTAAGCATATCAGAAAATAGAAATTACAGAGAATATACACAACATAAATAAGTACATGTGTGAAATAAATGACTTTTTAAAAAAGCGTTATATACGAGATTCAATAATTTTTAAAATCTGCCTTCAAAATAATGTTAAAGAACATTAATTTCAAATACATTACATTTCAGAAAATTGCAACAATAACAAAAATTTTCAGTTCTAAAGTCACTGGACATTACTTAAAAGAAACTGCTATTTATCTACAAACATTAATTTTTAAAGAATTATCTAGTTTTTTTAATCTGGTATGGAAAAATATGAACATTTATAACTTAAAATTGTTTATTAAAGGAAACAATGTGGATCACATGTTTGTTAAAGCATATGAATAAACAAAACTATAACCTTCAAAATTTTACCCCAAATACAATTCTTAATTTAAAGTAATTACTTTGAGAAAAAGTAGTTAAAAAATCCCTAGCAATAGCAAAGCAATATCAGGCATTTATTTAAACAAGTTATTCCAGATAAAATAACATAGCTGCTCTTGGCAAAATTATAAAAAAAAAATTTAGGAAATACACAGAATTATGTGAAGGAGGGCATTAATAAGGCATCTGATATAGCATTTAATAAAATATTATCTGAAGCAATTTAAATTAGTTTGTAAATAAACATCATCAAATAAATTAAAAATTGGCTAAACTATTTTAAACAAAGGAAATTGATAAATGGCCTAGTATTCAATTGAGACAAGATATTTGGCAGAAGGTCTTTCTCTCTGGTCCCAATAAAAATTTTATTAATGACTTGGAATAGAAAGCAAGCATTAGGTTATTGATATTAGTAGAAGTTCTGTTTTGAATAGGCAAAGATTGTGCTCAAATACACAAAGATCTGAAGGGAATGATCTAAAGCCAGGAAATTATAAGCTAGAGTCAGCTTAGAAAAATGCAAACTACCATAGCATGAGAAAAATAATTTGAAACTAATTTAATTCCATGAGAAACTATGGCAATTGGAAATGCCAAAGAATAATATAAGGAATAACAGAATATGAAGTAACTACTTAAAGAATATAGAAAAGAAAAGAAAGCCAAAGTCCCCCAGTGCCATTTCCTATCTACGGCAATGAGCCATAAGTTATTGTGAATGATTAGATAAGGTGAGACTGGCAGGCCTGACCACCTCCACCTCAAACAGCAGGAACAGAAATGATAAAACATACAGCAGAACCCCACAGTTGCTGAACTATGCTTTATACCAGCATCTGGATTTTTTTTTTTTTTTTTTTTTTGCTTTAATTGTGGATGGTTAGAAATAGAAACTAAGCCTATTGCTACTGACCACAATCAAAGTGAGATGGACTTGATGGAGAAGCAGACTGGGAATCAGCAAATCTGCCACTGAGCAGTTTCCATTTCCTCCTTCATATGACAAAGAGGTTGAACCATCATCCCTAACACGCTTCGAGCTCTAAGTCTACATGTGGTTTCTTGGTCCTTAGAAAATGAGCTACATTTAGAATAGAGAGAAATTTGTGGAATATATTACTCTTTGGTACAAGAGGCTGAATATATAAGGAGATTCAAGGAAAAATGTATTAAAGTGTTTGGGTTCTTATTAATAATGAACATGTACTGAACGTCTCCTGTGCTAAGCAATGCTTGGAAGAATTCTTCCACATAGGTTTTGTTAGGTTAGCAAGGCAAATGCAAAATGCAGACATGGCTGCCTCTGCCGAGGCAGGCTGAAGCATAAGCAGCGCGCATGCACAGAACGCACCAACATAGCTGCTGCGAGCCGCATACGCAGAGGGACACGGAACACTCAGCATGGGCGCCGCCATACTTCCCGGCTCATCCCGGAAGGACTCTGACCTCAGCAGGATCCCCTGACCAATCTCAGAGGACTCTAGATCACCTCCCCTTCCTGACCTGGTCTTTTAAAATTCTCTGAACGCTGGAACACTTGCACCATTCTCCAGGACACACTCTGATGGACAGGAGAGGTCAGCCCGAGAGCGTGTATTTCCAATAAAGCCTTGCCGGGCGGTTTTAATTTGCCTCCTTTTGGTCATCTAGCTTTACAGGTATGATTATTATTTCCTCTTTACAGGCAATTGCAATGATTCTCAGAGAAGTTCAAACACTTGCCCAGGGAGGCACAATCAGTAAGTGGCAACATTCCCAAAGTCTTCACCAGTCCTTGCCTACTGAGAAAGGACAAGAGCATTCAATAATATTTGTAGAATAAATGAAATGACAACGGGTTCACACTATCCTCTGGGAACCAACACAATGAGGGATGTGGCCTGACATCTGCTGAGCCACAGGGCCAGGCACTCGACTTTGCAAACAGCCCATTTAACCTTCACAAAAATACTCTGAGGTAGGTGGTGTTGTCCTTATTTTACAGGTGAACAAACAGAAGCCAGCCTCTCGCTATTTCCACCTGGACAGCAAATCCCAGAAATGTGGCATTTGGAACTGGGCCTGGGGCAGAAGGAAGAAAAAACCAATCAGGAAAAACCCTATAAGGACATGCTGTAGTAACACAGTCTTTTCGAAGTTACAGGGTCTGTACTTCAAATCACTTTTTAGTGTGACCGTTCAATTTCCTACCTTCATCCTGTTAGCACTCCAATCTCCCTTTTTTGGAGAGGCTCATTTTGTATGGCCTTGGAAAGAAGGAAAACAGCTGCCTGTTACACCATGAATGCCAAAAGAGCCAGGCCCTCCCCCGCCTTCAGTCCTGCGCAGCCTTATAGGGGGAGGGAGGGCAGGCCCCTGAGCTAGACTCAACCAAGTGAACATTCTCTCCCAGAACTCTGAATCTTGAGCAGGTGACAACAAGATGGGGTGGGTGGAGGTCACACTTCTCACCGCTGTGCAGATGGTGTGCAGAGCAGCCTGTCCCTGCAGTGGGACCTGGAAGGTTACAGTTCTGTCATCTAGTCTTGAGGAGACTTTGGTTGCTTTGTGTTATCAAAGCTCACTCTTCAGCCTTTGGCTGAAGCACAGCCTTAGGCTGTGAAGCCAAAGTATCCTTGTAACAAATTCCCCTTCATTTAAAATAAATAGAGCCCATTTCTGTGGCTTGAAACCAAGAAGCCTGAAAGGTACAGGTTGTGAGTAGAAAAGTAAAGACAGGTATTCACAGAAGACTTAAAATCCATTCTTGTCAAAATATTTTCTCTGATGACAGCTTCTGCCCTCCAGCCTCCCAGTTACCAAAGCATCACTCTCAGATCTGTGGTTAAATGTTAATAACAATTCACATCATCATCCCCAAATTCCTCAAAATCTCTCAGCTCCACTAGCTTCTCAGACACAATAACTGAAGACATGGTACACTCATCAAGTTCTACAGTGTGTGCTGCTTGTCATTTGACATCTGACCTCCCAAAATGAAATATTTTTGGTGGCAAGATAATAAATGATTGCAATACCGTTTTTGATGTTGCATGTGATGTTGCATGTTGCATGTACAAAAGATAATGTCTTGGAGTATTCTCCATAAGTGCCCTGCATGAAAAATAATTGCACACTACTGAGTTATGATATTAGGCTGTCCCTCCTTTTCTATTATTTTTCCACATTCAGATACACACCCACACAACTACACACCTTGCCTTCTTTTCACTGAGTTTGACAGCCAAAGTCATTGCTCTAAGCTAACAGTAAATGTTTCTCTGAACAGAAGAAAGTCCTTTCAAGGACTTACACACCCTGAAATTCTACTATCTATGTATGGGAAGAAAACCAGGCTCACACTATTCTAAAGTTTTCTTCCCATAAGTCTCCAGCTATAAGAAACAGGGTAAGAAGAAGTTCTGAAAGGCAGACTTGATTGAGATGGCTTTGAGGCAGGACATGAAGAGGGCTGGGAGAGGTTTGAGGGGCACCGCAGGCAACTGCTGGAGAAGGAGTCAGGAGGGGAATCCAAGCCACCTGTTTTGGTTGTCCAGAGGTAAGGTGGTACGGCTTACATGCTCATAGCTGAGAAAGGAAACAGAGGTGAAAAGGAGAGCCCCAGGGCACAATCCAGGAAAGAAGTAATCTACAGAATGTTCCATGTTCCATGAAAGTATGTGGAACAAGAAGTATAACACAATATCTTTCTGAAAGTTTTATTTCTAAAAATGTTGTTGGAACATGAGGCCATACAAGTTATAACTGGATTTTCTATGATTTTCCATGGATTCTAATACATGCCAATAGAAAAATGATTACATAAACAGAATGGAATAGCATTTTATTCAACAATGAACTAGCCCTTTGGAATTAAAAAAAGAAAGAAAGAAAAAGAAATATCACTTAATTGCCTGTTGGCATCAAGCATATTTTTGCCCTCATTTTATCTGGCTATAAGCCAAGATCATTGTACACGACCTCACTGCCCTTCATTCTCATAGCACTTATTACTCAATAGATTAGACAAAAGGGAATGAAGCAAAGGGAAGGGGACAGGAAAAGAAAAGACAGTAGAATGAATCCAAAATAATTTTCATATATATGTACATATGAATACACCATAGTTAATCTCACCATCATGTACATCTGTAAGAATGGGGGTCTTAATTAGAAGACACAATATTTGTATATGTTTATAAGGTAAAATGGACTATTTTAATTTACATATATATTGACCAAAGATCAGCTCAGGGTAATTAAACCTTTATCATTTCTTTATGGTGACTGCATTCAAAAGACTCTCTTCTTAATATCTTAAAATACAAAATGTATCACTGTTCATTATATTTACCCTGCTGTGCAATGGAATACCAGAACTTATTTTTCCTATTTAATTGTAACATTGACCAACCTCTCCCTACCCCCTTTCTTTTTTCTCTCCCTGATGCTCCTTGATCTCTAGTACTAGCTATTCTACTCTCAAATTTTATGAGACTAACTCATTCTATATGAATAATAGCATGTGGTGTCTGTCTCTCTGAACCTGACTTATTTCACTTAGCATAATGTCAATCAACTAGGATCTGAAATGACTTTTAAAGTTTTTCAAGTTTTTTCCTAACCCCAGGTGGCTCATATGAGGCCATAACCTTATTCCCAGTGACCTGGCCATGGATTCTGTTTCATTGTTGTTGTTTTTCATAAGAGACAAGGGCCCCAGATCTATTTGTCCACTACTATGAAAGTTATGTAGCTTGTTACCCTCCTGATATTCAAACGCACCACTGTGCTTGTCGTGGTGAAACATAATTTCGAATTGCACCAGGCATTATAGAAAGGGTTTATTAGGAACTACAAGGTGGTAAGTATCTATTGAAAATGAAGAGAGAAAGAGAGACCACCTCAACAGAAGATAATGTCCTCAAAACAATAGCATCCAGCCTTCCAATAGCAGTGCCCTGACTTCTAATTTCAATTTGATGTGTGCAGAATTCTTTCTTTTCCAATGCCAAATCCTGAATGAAGCATGCAATAAAAATCACTGCCTGAAACATGGTGATAGCATTTAATCCTTTGGCAACACATTAGAAAAGCTTTCGGCTATAACCCAGGACTGCCACACTGCTGCTCTGCTTGTGAAATTATTTATTCATGCCTTGGTTTATAAAGTCCTTTTTTATAAGCTTTCTATCAGCTAATAATAGGCTAGAGCACTTATGTTCTCAGCCTGACAGATTCCACATTTATGAGCCTGGAAGTCCGATGCCTGGCACTGAGTGGCTGCCTAGAGAGAGTCACACCGTCTGGCTGAGCAGTTTCAGCATCAGGAAGCAGCAGGGACCACAGGTTGGGGCACCACTGTGACCAGAGGGATGACATGTGGGGAAGCCTGGAAAGAGAAAGGCAAAATGGAGCACTGGGCAGCTTCTAGCAACCGTGTCCAGGATTCCCAGGTGGAGTGTGTAGAAAGAGAGAAGAGGATTCATGGGACATGGGATAAATATCTCTGTCAACAAAATATCCGTGATCATTCATTAGTGACAATATGTGCAACTGCAGGTCTGGCTTCCCTTTTGTGAATATACAAAAGGTGGTGAGAAGATATTGGTTTGCTGACTAAATCAAAAGTAGAAGCAGATTACCAAGGAAAAAATTATACTTGAGATTAAAATGATTTGAAAGATTTTAATCTATATTATTTACATGCAATTTATCTCTCAGGAGAGGCAAACCTATAGTGAGGGTAGAAGCTTATTATAAACCAGTCTAGTTCAATCTCTAATGTAGGACTGCTGATTTACAACACTGGATTACATTAACTCTTCCCTGACCTTTCTGGCTTGGTCAATTCCTTCTGTTAGGAATTCTCACAGTACCATGCAACCTCTTTCTTAGGACTTATCACAGTTAAAATTTTTATTTGTGTGCGTGTATGTGATTCCACAAGAACTCCATGAGGATTGTGCAGTTTTTTTCCCCTTTAATGAATACCTACAAAGAGCCTTCCTCCTGAAAAAGTACTATTAAGTATTACTTCAGCCTTTCCACTAAATATTGATGATCATGGATAAGTTGAGAGGTCACAAATGACCAAAATAGTTTACAAAAGTAAAATTATCATTCTGGTAAAACCTTGGCAGTCCTGAACCATGTTCAGATCCCCTAGCTTTTATTAATGTTTAATAAAAATATGGAAAGCTCAAAATTCCCTTTCGATATGGTTATGTAAATGTAAATACCCTCAAGTATTACCCAGTGGGATAAGTTCTTACCAGGATTACACCAGCCTTAAACTCCTTGATCTTTATTGCCAGAGAAAATATGTTGCTTTTCTCTTTCTTAATCTTTCTGAGCAAACAGATCACCTTTCCGCCATCTAACACCGCCTTTGTCTGTGGTACTTTTAAAGCTCCCTGTCCACTGGCCTGTTCTTTCATCATTCCAAGCCTGGGACTCAGCATTAGCACTTGCTGTGCCCCTTTGTGGAACTGGTTCCTTCTCCTCATTCTGTTGTTCCATGGAGTCCTTTTTGACCACTCTAAGGAAGCCCACTCCCATTTCCTCTCCAGTACTTTACCCTATTTTATTTGCTTTCTAGCACTTACCCTCATCTAAAACTGTGTTACTTGTCAGGTCATTTGTAGCCCTACCTATTCAAGGACTCCTTTGTAAGACTGAGGTTGAGCAAGGGACTACATCTATTCTTTTTATGCATGTAGCCTAATGCCTAGCATGGTGCCTGATACATAGTAGGAACTCCATAAGTGTTTCCTGGATTAATTAATCAACAGAAAAACAGCAGGAGTAAATAAATCATCTTTGCTATGTGATATAAAAAGTTTGATAGCATATGCTTGAATGGGGTGAGATAGTATTGAATCAAGCTCACTATTCAAATGTCTAATATCAGCTGATTTACCCAACTATCTAGAAATTTAATCACCTAGGTGAGCATTTATAGTTACTTCAAGATGTACATGCATTTCTCTATTTGGTTCCTACAACTATCCCTTAATTCAGCCGGTCAAGGACAGAGGCAGAATCACTTGTGTTTTTCTAGATGAAGAAACTGAGTTAAAGAGGTTAAATTATTTTCCCAAGTCACACATGTAATAGGCAAGACTGGGTCTCCTGCTCTGCCTTCTGTCACTTTCCTGTTTACATGAGCCGATGTTTGACTGTTTTATTTTCAAACAAGTCATTCATTATTTATTTACTCTTTCCATAAGCCAGACTGGGTATCTGCAATTATAAAGATCTCCCTTAGACACAGTTCAGCACACAATGACGTGAAACAACAATTTTTCTCTTTGGAAGATCAAAACACACAAATGACTCGCCCACCTGAAGACATTTGAGTGAAAGGACTAATGAGCAGGAAAATTTCAATGTATTATATAGGTAGGAAAGACAGGCTTGTATAACAGTGGGGTGGGCCTCCAGGAACAATGACATTGTATTGCTCCCTGGAAAGATGAATAAAGACCAATAAGATTTCAACAGAAGAAAAGAAGAGAGAGAGCACTCTAAGAAAACAAAATGAAATAAGGAAACATGACGTGTTTGCTGAAATTGAAGGAAATGTTTGAAATGGAGGGGAAGCCTTGGAAGTAAGACTGGAATTAATGTTTAACAACAATTGCTATTTGGTGCTTTTAACAACAGAATAGTTTCTTTTGACCCTTGTAAAATGCTAAGGTAGTTGTCATAGAAATACAGCTGTCATATGCCATACAGGAAGCTGGACACCCCAGTTTGTAGCAGAGCCAAGAAACTGGTGTCCTGGTGCTCCAAGGTTCAAATTTTGCAAATGAGGAGAGGTCTGTGGTCAATTTTATTACTGTTAAGAGTTTGAAATTCTTAATTAAATGCTTGGTATGAAATAACTACTATGTATATAGTATATAATATATAGTATAGTAATATATTCCATGAAGGCAGAAAGTCAGAAAATTATTTAAATCTGCCTGGGGATAAAAAGTAATAAAAGGAAGCTGGGCGTGGTAGTGCAAGCCTGTAATCCCGTCACTTTGGGAGGATGAGACAGGAGAATTGCAAGTTCAAAGCCAGCCTCAACAATGACACGGTGCTAAGCCACATCCCCTAAAATAGGACTGGGGATGTGGTTCAGTGGTTGAGTACCCCTGAGTTCAATCCTCGGTACCAAAAAAAAAAAAAAAGTAATAAAAAGAATTATTTCCCTGATTGTTATTTAGTGAACAACACTCTGTACCTATACATCTACATAGATCTATAGAGATTCAGATATATCAATAAATAATGATGAATTAATAATAATGATATAATTACCTGAAAAACAACAGCAATGATTGTTTGGCTTCTTCAATTTCTACTATGTGCCAGTTACCTTAAATACATTATTTCTTATCCTCACTGTGCATGCTAAATAACATTATCTCATTTTACAGAGGAAAAATCAAGGCTTATAGAGATTAAAGAATTTAACAAAATCACTCTGACAGTAACTAGAAAAATAAGCATGGACCCATATTTGACCCAGTTTGTTCTTTTCTGTTTACTATGCTGCCTCTATAATATTATCAAGTACCTCTTGTCCTTGGTAAGGCTTTCTTTCATTTTGTCTGGAATATTGACTTATAAAAGCTCAAATAATATAGCATTTACTAGATGCAATTTAAAAGGTCTAACAAAGGACTTGAATAAAAGAATACAAGATAAAGATTGTATAAGTAACAAAACAAAGACAAAAACAATTCTTAGCTGATGGGCCATCTGATAGTCATTTATACCTGGCACTGGTATAAGCAAAAGAGAAATTGGATCCCTGATTGTATTATGGTTAAAATATTTGTATATTCCTATTATCATTACTATAAAAGCAACATAGTCTTAGTTGGACCAAACCAAAATGAATAAATCACTCGATATTCATCATTAGTGGAGGGAAAAGGTCTCAAAGGATATAAAAACATTATCAAAGACCAAAATAGCAAGTCTGAGAAAACGTGATGAGAAGCATAATGTTTCTTCTCGAAGATTCATTACAATAGAGAATCAAGACTTCGCAATCTTCGCTTCATTGCAATTAGCTTTAGGTCATCTTTACAATTTAAAATGAATATTTTATAAGAGGCATAATTTATTTCAATAAAGCCTTTTTTATTTACCATGTAATTTGGGTACCAACTGGGCAGGACCTCCTTGGGAGGTAATGTGGTCTGGCAGTTAAGACAGACTGAGGCTCCCAATCCCTTTCCACCATTTACTTAGCTGTGTTAGATTGTAGACATTAGCTAACTTTCTAAGCCATAGTTTATTCATCTGTGTGGAAATGATAATAGAATCTACCCCATGGAGTTGCTGTGAGGATTAGGGAAGAGAATATATTTGAAGCTCTTTTCCTAGCTGGAATAAGTCTTCAATACACCTTGGTAGTTACACTTTTTATTATGGAAAAGCAGAATAATATAGGAGAAAACATATGAGATTTGGACTTAGACAGACCTTGGAGTGATGTACAAGGCCCCATTCAGTTCCTTACTATTTACAGAACTAGGCAAATGCAGAACTATCTTCCAGGAGAGGAATCTTGAAGAAATTAGATTCTTACCCTCACCTGCCAGTAACTGGGGATCAAACCCAGGACCTCAGCATCCTAGGCAAGTGCTTTATGCCTAAGCCATACCTCCAGCCCTGGGAGTGGATTCTTTATTGGAGAGGGTTAGAAGGGTAAAACCAGGTGGATCTTGGGGAAGTAGACTTTTTCTTTCCCCAGGAAGACAATGATAATATATAAGTTGTCATAACAAATCTTGAACTGTAGCAAAGATATTCGATTACTAAACAGAAATAAAAATCCCTCCTCAAAGTGACAGAGACCAGAAAGCTGGCTAGTATGTTCTATGAGAATCACATCCAATTGTATAAGTGGCTGATATACCATAACATGCTCCACAATCTCAATAAGCTTAGAAAGAATGCACATCAAGAATTATAAAGGATCTGAGATTTTAGCCTTCTTGCAAGCTGACAAGTCAGCTGCTCAGTTGTGCTCAGCTCCCTTTCTCTCAACCTGCTTCCTCAGCTTTCCACATCAATTTAAAATGAAAAATCCAAAATAGCCTATTCCAGATGCTGGTGGAAGACACATGACTCCTGGATCAAAGATGAAGGACAGTCTATTACTCATATGAATAGTAGTAGCCAGTGTATCAGCGATCATTTGTGCCAATTCTTCAAACTTCAATCCCCATACTGAGGCCATTGGAAGAGGGAAAGATAGATAACTACATGCATAGTGGGTCACATTGCAGGAGAGGAATCCCTTCCTGAGCACACCAATCTGTATAACGGATAGAGCAGACAGTCCTGCCCTTTCTCCAAAGCAAGGCACTGTCTTTATTCTACTGGACAATAAACACACCTATCTTTCCCTCAAAAAAAGGCTAACCACTGTACAAACATTCTTGAAAAGATGATTTAGAACAAAGAGCAGCCAGTGTCTCACTCAAGAGACAAGCAAAAATGTGAGAGACCCATGGGGAATTTTAGCCAACAACACAACAAAGCGATAAATACAAAAGCTGCTCTCTAGGAGACTGTACAACCTATACATCAAGGTTTCATTTTCCCCACCATGATTTCCTGTGGCCTAAAGCTCAGCTGATCACTGTGGGATCCCAGTACCAACAACTGACTGCATATTAGCTTTCCTGAGCTAGAAAATGCCCCTTCTGATCTGCCAGATGGTATGGGCCTGATGCTCACATCCTTACAGCTGCCTCAATCCAGCTCTTTGGAGTAGGTGAGTGATACCATGGGTAATGAGAAATGAGTGGTAATTTCCCTCATCTGAACCCTATTCTCTATCAACACACTGAAAACTTGGAAGGCAACTTACGCCAACCTCACCCTACAATGGTGCCATGTCGTGGGAGCAGAAGAGTGTCACCGTTCTGACTGGCTTGTGGAGTTTTAGGGAGACAGTATCAGGAGGAGGAAGAAGAGGCAAATTTCCCAGCTCCTTGCTTGGAAGTGGAAGGCTGGCAGACAGGGACCATCTGAGGCAAATTTGTCCCACAGGACTCCTCTCAAAGTCCTGCCTTTTTTTCAAGGTACTCTTTCACCATTGGATCCCCAATCCATCCCTTCAGGATCTAGTCTCAAAAAAGCCTCAGCTATCAAAAACTTTTACTTTAGTGTGGCTTTAGGTAATCTCTCTTTAGGAAAGAAGAATTTATTTTTAGGCCTATTTTTCTAATAAAGAAATGTCACTGTCTCCAATTAAAAAGAATCATAGAAAGCTTTACATAGCATTTGCCAGGTGCCAGGCACTATAATGAAGTACTTGCCATGTATTTCCCATTCAGTTAATGTTATTATCCTCATATTGAAAATGAAGAAACACAGAGACACGGAGTAACTTGTCCAAAGTCACATGAATAATCATTAGCAGAGCTAGGATTTGGATCCAGGCAGTCCAGTGACAGGCTTTGGGCTCTTGGTCCCTAACCAGGAGAGAGACTGTGGGAGAACACAGTGCCACTCTGGGCAGCAGACTCCATCCTACAGGTTAAACTCAAGTAGTATGTATTGACTGATAAGTTAATGGCTTTTCGATGTGGGTTGAAAGGAGAAAAACTGAATTAAGTTAGAATGGATGAAAGCAAACTCCAGCAAAAAAACATTGTCAATGGCTTTTCCAGCTCAGATATAAGGCAACCAAAGTCCCCCCATCTAAAGTTACTGGCACAAAGAAACCTTAAAATAAAGTAAATGAGGTAGGCCTGGGTTTTATATTTTCAAATATTTAGAACTATATTCTCTAAAACTACGACAAATTACATCTCCATCAAGCACATGGTAACTGAGCCCAAGGCTCATAAATCATCATCAAGAGGCCAGAATGCCATAATGCACCTGGCACATTCCCTTCTGAAGGAACAGCTGCAGGGCACCCGTCATTCCTATTTCAAAGACAGGACACCACTCATTTCTCAGAAATTATTTGAAAAGAGCTGTCTCAGGTGCAGGGGTCAGGAACAATCACACGGTGCTATAATCACCTCAGTTCAGAGCATCATACCCATTTCTAATTGTGTTTCCTTATTTTCTTGGAATGATGACTTAAAAACCTTTCTTTGCCTTATTTATATCTGTGTTCATCAACACTCAGAGTTAAGAAGTAACTTGAAAGCATTCAAAAGCTATGTTCCTAGCTGAGCACAGTGGCACACACCTGTAATCCCAGCTACTTTGGGAGGCCAAAGCAAGAGGATTGCAAGTTTGAGGCTAGCTTCAGTAACTTGTTGAGGCTGTCTTAAAATAGAAAGGGCTGGGAATGTAGCTCAGAGGGTAGAACATTTTCCTACCTCGCATGAAGCCCTAGGTTAAATCCCCAGTACCGGCCCCTTCCCCCACACCAAAAAACTATTTCTAAGACATATGTAATCACGACCCTGTAATTCAGTTAGTAACCTCCTCAAAGTGTTTACCATCCATAAAATTGCAGTTTCTGGTTCCACTTATTACCTATGACCCACTCAGCATTTATCTGGCAGTGAATAGAGGGCCTCATGATTGCCCATACCCCACCATCACCTCGTACATGCACACACACACACTCATACACGCACACACACACACACATTTAAAATCCCAGAAATCAAAGAAAACGTATACAATGCAGTTTACACTACTCATTATACAAATGGAAAAACAGTTTTTGAGATATTTTATGTCTATTTTAATCTTCATATTAGATTTCTGTCTTAGTCCACATGTGCTGCTATAACAAAATATCTGAGATTAGAAATAATTTCCCACAGTTCTGAAGGCTGGAAAGTCCAAGATGAAGGTAGCAATGGGTTTGGTACCTGGTGAGGGGCTGGTCTGCTTCCAAGATGGCACTGTGAACACTGCATCCTCCAGAGGGAACAGTCTTCACATAAGAGAAGAGAAGGGCAAAAAGGCCCAGTTAGTTCCCTCCATAAGGCACTAATCCCATGTATGAGGGCAGAGCCTCATGACATAATCACCTCCTGAGGGCCTCACCTCTTAATTCTATTGCAACTTTGAAGGGAACATGAACATTCAAACTACAGCAGACCCTTAGTTGCAAGCAACAAAACTGCAGTCCAGAATAAGCAACAAGTAGGATAATTGTCATGGGGATATGGAGCAAAACTATGCATTTTTCTTGAGGGGGCCTCAGGAAACTCAAGGATGGAGATATAGTTAGGCCTTGGGACCACATGGAACAAGGGGTGCTAGCCCTACCTGGAGGCTTCTTTCCTCTCCAGCTGCTCTGCTGTGCACAGCTCTCTCTCTCAACCTGCTTCTTCAGCTTTCCACATCAATTGAAAAAAAAAATCAAGAATAGCTTAGTCCAGCTGTCCATCCATCAACCTGTCCATCCGTCAACCAAATCATCCCAGGAACCCATTCCCATCATAATGTCTTTGCTTCCACTGAAATAATGTGGGTAGGAGGAAATTTTCCAGAAAGTTCCAAATATTCCACATGAAGCCATATAGGAATTTAGAGCTCCTTACTCTTAGTTGCCATTCCTGCTCCATCTCTCATCCTGTCATTTGAAAATTAATCATTTAAATATATACAGGATCTCTTTCTAAAACGAATCGATTTTTGTGAATATTGTTTGTTGAGAGGGCTTATATATATTCTATGTGCTTAAACTATTCTATATGCTTCTAATCTTCACAATGGCTTAGAAAAAGTAATATTAGCTCCATTCTATGGGTCCAAAACCTGAGTTTCAGACAAACAAGGTGAATAAGAACCTGAATCCAGTAACTCAGAGTTGAGAAGGAAGATGAGAATAGGAATACAGAGAAAGAGAACAGTAGAGAGAGAAAATAAAATAAAATCTCAACCCTGAGCTTGAAGAAAAGAAAATTGCACCTGGAGGCAAGCCATAGATCCTAGACTCCAAAACTCATTAACTCACAGGAACTAGGGAAAAAAGGATCCATTTTTCAGAATCTACAGGCTAAGCTAGTCTTTCTATAAGAATCTCAAGGGTGTTAGTCAAGGTTTTTGGTCCCTACAACATCAATGCTGTTACCAGTCATTCCATCATTATTTATAATGACTTCATGGTGAGGGGGTCTACAGGCACATTTTAAAAACATATGTAATTATTACAATCAAAATTACAAGTTGAAAGTCAATTAGTTATGTTCACCTTTGTATACATTTGGATTGTAGCATAATTAAGCAGGTTGGCCAAAAAATATGTGTGAGGCACACAATGCTCACTCTGTTCCACCCTGCAGAAGGTGAACTGGCACTCCTAGGTACTGCAGGCTACCCATCTTGGACATACTGTGACTGTCAGCTAGTTCTGTCACTGCTCGAAGGCCAGTGATTAACCAGGCCTATGATTAACCAAAGCACTGCAGTCCCCAGGGGACCACATGTTCCTCAGTGGCTGTCCCAAGACATTCCACTAGAGCAAGAAGAGTCAACACCTATGAGGCAATTGACAGAAAGGGGCTGAGAGGAACTTACGAATCCAGCTCAGGCACATTGGGCAAGATCTCATTTACAGCAGCAACCTTGTAAGGGAGAGATTTTCGTATCCACCAAGGTCACTAAGGCAGGTATGCAAAGGAAGATCTGTTTGACCCCACCAGCCAAAGTTTTTCCACCCACCTGGCTGCCTCTGGTGGACCACCCAGCAGGACTGTCTAGCCCAAGCCTTACCTGTTCCCACATTACCCTGTCCTGAGCTGGGACGTATGCAGAATGGTCTCCTCACAGCCCTCATCCCTATTTTCAGTGGCAGGGAGCCAATCAGAAAGCAGTAGAACACCCTGGATAACTCCTTTCTCTGAGACCAACCTTCTGCTCTGGGTCTTATGTTAATCATTTGAAATCCTAGTGCTGTGAGAGTGGCCAGGCCATCTCCTCTGATCCCTCCTTTTAACCCTCATATATTTTTTATTTCCCTTATCTATCCTCTGCATCTTTCATCCCTTTTCACCCTGTACCCATTTCTTGTCCCTACCACATCCTACCCCAGCTTACTTAGATGATGAAATGGAAGTAGCCACAGTCAAGCAAACCCTGACTTACATTCCTGCCTCTCTCCCATCGATGCCTGCCCCTTCCTTCTTTTTTCTGTATCCCTCCCAATTCTTTCCCATGTCTTTTTCTCCTTTATTTCCTTTTGTGTTTGTTTGGTTTTGGGGGGTTTGTTTGTTTGTTTGTACTAGGAATTAAACCCAGGGGTGCTTAACCTCTGAGCCATATCCCTGGCACTTTTTTTATTTTTTTTTCCTTTTGAGAAAGGGTCTCCTTTATTTCTTTAACAAAGCTCTTCTCATCCTTTCTACCTTTTCCTACTCTAATGGCCTCCTACTGGGCTTCCTTTGCTCATCCCTTGCTACCCCACTACCCTGCCGCCTGCAAGCCAAACCAACCACACCCACTTGGTCACCAGCAGAGAACAGGAAGGCTGTGCACACCTGGAGTTCTCTTTACACTCTCCATGGCCTAGGGTGCCCACCCCACCCTTGTCTTAGCCTGGTCCACATGAAGGTTGGTGCCTGCCATGCTGGGGATAGCAACAGCAATAGCAATAAAGGAAAAATGAAACAGTATACATAAATATTCATATATCCAAATATAATTCAGAAACAAAAGCATGCACTTTCTAAAATTAGCTTTAAAAATTGCTAGACGCTATGGTGCATGCAAATTAAGAAACACTGAATATCATATTTTCGTTTCCAAATTTACATGCCTTCAATAAAGAAAATTCAAAATATTAAAATTACTTTGCTGCTATAAGACCTATCAGTTTCCCTGAGAATTGTGGGCAATTTTATCCTTCCTTACGGAAAAAAAATTTTTTTCATAATTCTAATTCTCTGAGAGTTTCCTATTTTGAATAGGCTCTTTCCCTTATAAACCAAACCTACAGTCACAGGTCTCCACTTTAATCAATGTCTAAGTAGAAAAGAGTTATTGCAGAAAAGAAGCATCAGCATGGGATCAGGCAGGGAATCTGACTCCCTTATGTGACTTCTGGTTCAGAGCCGACTGCACTTTGCTCCCCATTTTAAGCAGAACTGAACATGAAAGACCTGGGTTTTCCAAGTAAATGAATTATTTAGGCATCCTTCATACAAAAGCTGCACCCCAAAAAAATCTTTAAAAATTTGTTAACTTAGGAACTAAAGCCATGTTTGATTTATCATATATTCTTTTCATGAAACTTCTCTGTATTGGAATAGCTCCTCTGAAAGAACTGTACCTGTAAGGTGGATGGTGGTGCACACACACCTGTAATCCCAGCAATTTAGGAGGCTGAGGCAAGAGGACCTCAGTTCCAGGGCAGGCTCTGCAATTTAGCAAGAACCTGTCTCAGAATGAAAAATTCTTAAAAAGGGCTGGGGATATAGCTCAGTGGTAGAGGTAGAGGGCCTTTGAGTTCAATCTCCAGTACCACACACACACACACACACACACACAAAACAAACCAGAAAAGAAGAACAAAGAACAAGAACTATACCTGTGAGCAAAACACAAACAAACAAAAAAAACCCCTCCAACTATGAATTTATATCAAAGCTAAAGAAAAAAGTATTAGCTTCTTAGAAAGCTACAAGCAAAGCCAGCCTCATAAATAGTGGAATCTAAAGGGTGTTGTTTAATGTCCCCAGGCCCCAGGCCCTAAATTATCAGTCGCATCACCACCGTTCATTTCATCATCATTTAGCTTTATCCCAGAAACCTGGATGTCTGCTCAGTAAGCACATTCCTTAAATTCTAGGTCTCTAAGCTTACAAAACCCTTTACTGTCCTGATCAGAAATTTCCCCTAAATGTGTTCATCTACCAGAAATACACCCAAAAAAAATTTTTTTTTGTATTGAGTCAGTCTCCTGCCTTCAACTAGAAGTCTTAATTATCACTTAGCAATTTAGTAGGGAACTGGCAGCAAGCTGAGAATAAACACAGACCCTAAATTTATGGCAGTAAATCAAAGGGTCCCCTGGATCTATTCCTTCTGTACAATGAAATGTACAGACCACCATTCTCAGTTGGAAGAGTCCGTCCTAAAAGCTCTGAAAATTGTGGCAAAGGAGGGGACAATGGCAGGAGTGTTGTCTTAGAAAAGAACTTACACAAGTTAGAAGTGGGTGGAGATCGACTCCTGAAAATCCCTTAGAACAAAATTCAGCTGTCTTGTGATGATTTCTTAAATTATACATTCTCAGACAGTGAATATCTAAGATGTGGCCAGAGCTATTTAGAAACACTTCTGAGCATGTGAGCATAATTTCATACTACATTTTAAAGAATTCTTATGAAATTACATGATTCATCTTTCTGAACCTCAAGCCATCCCTCAAATGGGGAAAGTGCTCTGAAACTTATCAGTAAGCCTCAATTATTTTGACTTTCTTTTAACAGAGGCTTCAGAAATTAGAAATATGCTTTAAGACTACATTAATTGGCTGAAATAGTTCCCAATTTAAACAAAAGGAGTTTTGTCATTAGATGGCTGACTTGGCTAAGCATAGTGTTCTTTTCATCACTTTCTTTTTTTATCCAGCATTTTTCTATCTAAAAGATAGTGTGTCCTAAATTTTTCTCCAGTTTTTCTTCCCAGTGACTCCAGTTATAAAAGCTACTCCTTGAAAACAAACTTCTTCATTAGCCAGTAGACTATTGGAAAGTTGGTCGAATTATAGACTTCGGCTCTATTTTAAGGCAAAACTATTCTTATTCCTGCTTTAAGATCAGGATGCAGGATTCACTTGGGAAATTCAGATGTCCTTATTAAGGAACTTAGTTCAGTCTTCCTGACAAAGGATTCATGATACATGGAGTAAGAAACTGACCACCCAGGATGGACCCCCTAATACATGTGTGAGAGAAGCACAAAGGTGCCTTGTGCATTAGTTCAGGAATATTCTAAGGGAATTCAGACTCCCAGAGGATGGCCGTCCTGTCTGGCCAGGTGCTGCTGCTTGGGAGATGCATGCAGCAGGTCTCTGCTTGTGGAGACTTAGCAGACCAGGCAGGGTGATGACTACTCCCTCAGTTGTCCCAGGCACCGCAGGCCTCCTGGGGCAGAGGGGAGGCTCCCTCCCTTTGTGTTACAGTCTGGCAGGTGAGTCCTAAAAAGCCATGTCACTGAGCCCCAATTTATCATGGAGCATAATGGCACAGCTTTTACTTACAGCACTCTTTCTCCTCCAGGCTCAGAAGAGCTTCTAGGAGCTAAACAGTGATTCAAGTTCCCTAACAGCCCAGGGCTAGACTCAGCCTCCCTCCTCCCCTCTGAAAGGTAAGGCTTTGATATAAAACTTCTTCCTCCCAAGGGGTGTTTCTCACAAGATCTCCTTAGCCTTAGCCGGGTGCAGTGGCG